>APFE031082296.1:0-10138 GCA_000404065.3 Pinus taeda | reverse complement strand
GGCTTGCATAGGACCTTGTACTCTCAAAGCTTCCTCAGATTACATCTGCAAATTCTATGGTGAAGACTAGAAGGTTCATGGTTGGGGTATCCATAACTGCTGTAAGTATCATAGTTATTGCAATTCTGATTGCAGTTCACCTTATCAGGAGGATTCAACAGACTGAGGTGATTGAAGAATGGGAGTCAACACTTTTACCCTACTCAGTTTGATCAGGTGAGACACTTTCAACTTTTGATCTGAATAAAAAAACGGAACAACGGAAAATCAAGAAAGCACAAAAGAATGTCGATCGGAAAACCAAGAAAGCACAAAAGGCTGGGGTGCTCATTTTGGCAAAATGCAAGATTTTCTGGAGGCCATGCACCTGTCAGAGTTATACAGAATTGGTCAAGGAGCTTTCCATTATAAAGTTCTGGGCAAGGAGTAGAGGGTTGATCAGCAGACTGTGTTGAATTTTTCATTTAGATGGAGATCCATTGGCAGATGCTGGTGATGTTACTGCTGGCCACTCCAACTCTTGCTCCTTGTGAATACTCTTCGCAGCCTTCTTCCTAGCCAACGCAAATGCGACAACATCCATACCATCCTCATTCATATAAACCTCGATATTGACCTCATCTTTACAAGGCACTATAGAATTATACATCCTCGAGATTAGATCATGCTTGCTTTGAAGCTCCATGGTCACCAAGAAGCCCTGGCAATATCGACGCCCGCTGGCATAAAACTTGAAGACATTCTGTCCTTCTTTTAGCAGCGGGGGAGTATCGTTTCCGTCCCCGGTACCTAATAGACTAAAATTTTTCTCAAAGATGCCATCCTTCATTGCAAATTGTGTTGCCTAGGCTAGGGCGATCTGCTCATTTTGTCGTCGCCCCATGAAGTAATTGATGGCAAAGGCGATCAAGAAAGTGATGCAGAAGAACTCTATTTAGTAAGACTGAGGGCTTGCGGGGGATCAGAGTTTCTCCAGCGACAAGCATCGTCCATGGTGAGCTATAGGTTTCTGGTGGCATTGAAGACGAGAGAGTAGATGGAATAGGCAAGAAACGGGCATAGACCCTATTTAAAAGGCAAGGACTTTTTTTTTACGAGGTTGTGGGTAACCAATTGTTGACTGCATTGTCACTGTTAACTTATGGGCTTGCGCAACTTATTTTACTAATGCACAACACCAAGCAACGAAATATGCTGGTGTTATTGCTGGCTTGAATGTAGCTCGTATTATCAACGAACCCACAACTGCAGCAATAGCTTATGGCTTGGACAAGAAGGGTGGAGAGAAAAATATTGTTGGTTTTGATCTTTTGGATGGCACGTTTCATGTTAGCGTTCTAACTATTGACAATGAAGTTTTTGAGGTTTTGGCTACAAATGGTGATACCCATCTTGGAGGTAATCTGTTTGAACTCTGTCTGGCAGTTTTACATTACGAATTTGAATACGTGCAAGGTGGTTATCATTGACTTTTTTGGTTGGCTTTCGAGCTTCGAACTTACGGGAATGTACACTAATATGCAGGTGAGGACTTTGACCAAAGGATAATGGAATATTTCATCAAATTGATCAAGAAAAAGCACGGAAAGGATATTAGTAAGGATAGCAGAAATGAAATAAGACATTCAATGTGTTCCTTGTAATATAGATATAAACAAAACATCTAAAGAAAAGTAATTGCACAATGATCCAATCCAAGAAAACAAGGTTTTCCACAAACCAATTAACTCTTCTAGAAAAATTCAACAATTCCAATTTAATAATCCTATTGGCCTCTCTTTGTACATTTTGGGACAATTGCTAGTTTAATATCTTTAATACTACATAGTAGCCACAATAGTATAAATTTTCAATTTTTTATTTCATACTTATTATAAAGTTAATGAATGTTTAAATGGATTGTACAAATTAATAATAAAAATAATATATTTAGCAATCACATATATTTTAATTTAGCTATATTTAAACTAAACAATATGGAGTAAGTACTATGTAGCACTTCTTAATTTTACCATACGTCCATTGATTAATTATTATAGCCCTTTTTATCAATTATCATATATTTTAAACTAAACAAATATGCGAGTAACTACTATGTAACACTTATGTTAATTCTACTGTACAAGAACGTCAACTATAGACGATTATTATAAATTTTTATTCAATTATCTATACACAATAGCTAATTTAGCTATATTTAAACCAAACAACATTGAATAACTACTATGTAGCATTTCTTAATTCTGTATATCTATTGACAATTATTATAACCTTATGTCAATTATTATATTTAAACTAAACAATACAATATGGAATACCTATTATATAATGCTTGTTAATTCTACCGTACGAAGAATGTCTATTAACAATTATCATAACCTTTTATTAATTATTAATACAGTAATCCATACTATTAGAAGAACGTCTATTGACAATTATTATAACCTTTTATCAATTATTAGTATAATAATCCATACTATTTATACAATAAGTTATGTGCATGTTGTACATTTGGCTAATTTTCTAGTGTGCTAGAATTTCTTGATAATGATTTCATGCTCGGAAATTAACATTACTCTTCGTTTTGGTATTGAATCCATACAATTAATATAATAAGCTATGTGCATGTTGTACATTTGGCTAATTTTCTGGTTGACTAGAATTTCTTGATAATGATTTGATGTTGGGAAATTAACATTACTCTTCATTTTGGTATTGAATTTGTGCTTAGATGTTGACATTTTTGGTGGTGTATTGAATTTTGGATCTATGTATTACGTTTATGGTTCAATATGGTTTTTTGGTATTAAATTTCTGTCAGGATATGGACATTCCTTCTAGAGCATTGATTTAAAATATGCTGATTATTGTTAATTTTTGTATTGGATTGTATTTATCTTTTTCAAATTTTTTAATTTGGTTTGGTTTTATTATATATGTGGGTTATAGTGTCAAAATTCAAATTGGTAAACCTGCATTATGTTTGCTTATGTTTCATCAGATAGTGGATAATGCAACGTAAGTCCTAATTTCACGGTATTAAGTATTAAAGTTTCTTGTTGATGAAGATTTTTGTAATCAATAATCACAAACTGTAGTGATAGAGCAGAGATAAAACTAGCACAACCACATTTACCAATGTGGTTGATATACGTCGATAGGCGTATGTGAAATATATATACTAATACAACCACATTTTCCAATATGGTTGATATACGTCGATATGCTTATATCAACTAAATTAATAGTTATTATGTGTATTTTTTTAAACACCAACTATTTATCTTGAATTAATAAACTATATAAAATAAGGTAGCACACCCACATATCTTGCATATTTATATATACTTATTATATGATTAATTATTAGAATATAGTGATTATTATATTATAATTGTTAATAATATTAGAATTATATTATAATAATAAATTATCATTATTATATTATATTATTAATAATATCAAATAATATAACCAAATTAACTCTTTGTTATTATTATTATAATAAATAATATATTTATTATTATATCATTATAATGAATATTAACTCAATAATAACATCATGACTCCAATAGTAATTTAGAATGTGATAAAAGTTTTATTATGTCGTATTTTTTGAAAGACGAAAATTATTATGATTATTAATAACTATATAAAATCAATAACATATTCTTATATATTTATATATTCATTGATTATTATAATAATAATAATAATAAACTCATAATAATAATCGGTAATATTAATTAATTAATATAATAACACGATTAATAAAATATATATTTATTATAATTGGGGGCTTATATTATCACATATTAGTTTGTTTAACAATAATTATGCTTCATTTCTATCTATGGCACACCCAACTATTGATAAATATATAATAAATTTATAATAATAATTTATGATTCATTTTTTACAACGTTAAATAAATACATTACTTAATTTTATTTAAAAAAAAATTATCTTTTTTTTAGAAAAAATATAAATATTTTAACCAACCATGGTTTTCCATGGTTGGTTATGGTTGATCATGGTTGACCATGATTGATATTATAAAGTCAAGTTAATAATAAACCAAAGGGATTGATATTATGAACACAAGGGAAAAATAAACCCAAGGGATTATGAAGCCAAGGGGATAATATTAAACCCAAGGGACTAATATTATAACCGCAACATTGTTAAACCCTACTATAAATATTACAAGCACTAAAATAAACATAGTTTATTTTCATAGTGAGATAATCCCAAAAGATTATGAAATCAAGAGAATAATCTTAAACCCAAGGGACTAATATTATAACCCCAACATATATAAACCCTAAGATAAATATTTTAAACACTAAAATAAGCATAATTTACCATGGTTGATTTTCATATTGAGACAATCTTTATCACAATTACATGCTAGACCATGGTGGACACGGTTGATTTTCATATCAAGACAATATTTGTCACAATGTGACGTTGGGCCATGGTTGATCATAGTTGATTTTCATATGGAGACAATCTTTGTCACAACGCGACATTGAAACATGTTTTAGAACGATTGACCATGATTGACCATGATTGACCATGATTGTCCATGATTGTCCATTATTTTTATAACAACCATATTCTTATATCCATATGGTATGACCATGGTTGAATATGGTTGGCTATGATTGACCATGGTTGACCATGATTAATATTATAAACCCAAGAGATTGATATTATAAACCCAAGGGAATAATACATCCAAGGGATTAATACTAAAACCCCAAAGGATTATGAACCCAAGAGAATAATCTTAAACCCAGGGGACTAATATTATAACCCCCAACGTATATAAACCCTAAGATAAATATTATAAACACTAAAATAAGCATAATTGACCATGGTTGATTTTAATATTGAGACAATACTTATCACGATGCCATGGACCATGGTTGACATGGTTGATTTTCATGTCGAAATTTTGTCACAACGTGACGTTGGACCGTGGTTGATCATAGTTGATTTTCATATGGAGAGAATCTTTGTCATAACACGATGTTGAAACATGTTTTAGAATGATTGACCATGTTTTATTCCATAAAAAACGGTTTACCATCATCAACCATGGCTCACCATGGTTGAACATAATTGTCCATGGTTGACCATGATTGTCCATTATTTTTATATGATGACAATTTTTGTCATAATGTGAGATCTCAACATGATTGACCATGGTTGGTTATGGTTGATCATGGTTGACCATGATTGATATTATAAACCCAAGTTAATAATAAACCCAAGGGATTGATATTATGAGCCCAAGGGAATAATAAACCCAAGGGATTATGAACCCAAGCAAATAATATTAAACCCAAGGGGCTAATATTATATAACCAATGTATAAAAACCCTAATATAAAGATTAAAAATACTAAAATAAACATGGTTGAGCACGAATGATTTTGATATTGAGAAAATCCTTGTCACAATGTGACATTGGACCATGGTTGAACATGGTTGATTATGGTCGACCATTGTTGGATAATATTAAACCCTAGGAATATGAACCCTTAGATCAATAAACCCAAGGGATTGATATTATAAACCCAAGGGAATAATAAACCTAAAGGATAAACATTATAAACCCAAGGTATATAAACCCTAACATGAATATTATAAACCCTAAAATAAACATGGTTGACCATGGTTGATTTCTATATAGAGACAATCCTTGTCACAATGCAACATTGGACCATGGTTAACCATGGTTGACCATGGTAATTTCCATATCCATATGGTTTGACCATTGTTGAACATGACTGGCTATGATTGACCATGGTTGACCATGATTAATATTATAAACTCAATGGATTGATATTATAAACCCAAGGGAATAACAAATCCAAGGGATTAATACTAAAACCCCAAGGATTATGAACCTAAGAGAATAATATTAAACCCAAGGGACTAATATTATAAACCCAATGTATATAAACCCTAAGATAAATACTATAAATACTACAATAAACATGATTTGACATGGTTGATTTACATATTGAGACAATCTAGATCACAATTCCATGTTGGACCATGTTTGACCATGCTTCATTTTCATATCGAGACAATCTTTGTCACATTGAGATGTTGGACCATGGTGGATCATGGTTCATTTGCATATTGACACAATATTTGTCACAATGCAATGTTCAACGTATATAAACCCTAAGATAAATATTATAAACACTAAAATAAACATGATTGACCATGGTTGATTTTAATATTGAGACAATACTTATCACAATGCCATGTTGGACCATGGTTGACATGGTTGATTTTCATGTCGATACAATTTTTGTCATAATGTGACGTTGGACCATGGTTGATCATAGTTGATTTTCATACGGAGAGAATCTTTGTCACAACGTGAAGTTGAAACATGTTTTAGAATGATTGACCATGGTTGACCATGTTTTATTCTATAAAACATGGTTTAACATCATCAACCATGACTCGCCATGGTTGTCCATGATTGTCCATGGTTGACCATGATTGTCCATGATTGTCCATTATTTTTATATGATGACAATTTTGGTCATAATGTGAGATCTCACCATGATTGACCATGGTTAGTTATGGTTGATCATGGTTGACCATGGTTGATATTATAGACCCAAGTTAATAATAAACCCAAGGGATTGATATTATGAACCCAAGGAAATAATAAACCCAAGGGATTAATACTAAAACCCCATGATTGACCATGGCTGACAATGGTTGACCATGATTGATATTATAAACCTAAGGGAATAATAAACCTAATGGATTGATATTATAAACCCAAAGGAACAATAAACCCAAGGGATTATGAACCCAAGCGAATAATATTAAACCCAAGGGACTAATATTATATAACCAAGGTATAAAAACCCTAATATAAAGATTAAAAATACTAAAATAAACATGGTTGAGCATGAATGATTTTCATATTGAGACAATCTTTGTCACAATGTGACATCGGACCATGGTTGAACATGGTTGATTATGGTCGACCATTGTTGAATAATATTAAACCCTAGGAATATGAACCCTTAGATAAATAAACCCAAGAAATTGATATTAGAAACCCAAGGGAATAATAAACCTAAAGGATAAAAATTATAAACCCAAGGTATATAAACCCTAACATGAATATTATAAACCCTAAAATAAACATCGTTGACCATGGTTGATTTCTATATAGAGACAATTCTTGTCACAATGAAACGTTGGACCATGGTTAACCATGGTTGACCATGATTGATTTTCATATTGAAACAATCTTTGTTAGAATGAAACATTGGACCATGGTTGACCATGGCTAATTTCCATATCCATATGGTTTGACCATGGTTAATTTCCATATCCATATGGTTTGACCATGGTTGAACATGATTGGCTATGATTGACATGGTTGACCATGATTAATATTATAAACTCAATGGATTGATATTATAAACCCAAGGGAATAACAAATCCAAGGGATTAATACTAAAACCCCAAGGATTATGAACCTAAGAGAATAATATTAAACCCAAGGGACTAATATTATAAACCCAATGTATATAAACCCTAAGATAAATATTATAAACACTAAAATAAACATGATTTGACATGGTTGATTTTCATATTGAGACAATCCATATCACAATTCCATGTTGGACCATGTTTGACCATGCTTCATTTTCATATCGAGACAATCTTTGTCACAATGAGACGTTGGGCCATGGTGGATCATGGTTGATTTGCATATTGACACAATATTTGTCACAACACAATGTTCAAACATGTTTGACCACAATTGACCATGGTTGACCATGTTTGATTCTATAAAATATGGTTTACCACCATCGACCATGATTGTCCAAGATTTTCCTTGATTTTATATTGAGACAATTTTGGTCACAATGTGACATCCGATAATGATTGACCATGGTGGTTGGTTATGGTTGATCATGGTTGACCATGATTGATATTATAAAACCAAGTTAATAATAAACCCAAGGGATTGATATTATGAACAAAAGGGAAAAATAAACCCAAGGTTAATATTAAAACCCCAAGGTATTGTTGATTTGCATATCGAAACAATATTTGTCACAACACGACATTCAAACATGTTTAAGCATGATTGACCATAGTTGACCATTTTTTATTACATAAAACATGGTTGACCATCATCAACCATGACTGTCCAAGATTATCCTTCATTTTTAAATGGAGACAATTTTTTTCATAATGCAACATCTCACCATGATTGACCATGGTTTTCCATGATTGGTTATGGTTGATCATGGTTGACCATGATTGATATTATAAAACCAAGTTAATAATAAATCGAAGCGATTGATATTACAAATAGAAGGGAAAAATAAAACCAAAGTTAATACTAAAACGCCAAGGGATTATGAAGGCAAGGGGATAATATTAAACCCAAGGGACTAATATTATAACTGCAACATTGTTAAACCCTAATATAAATATTACAAGCACTAAAATAAACAATTTATTTTAATAGTGAGACAATCCCAAAGGATTATGAACCCAAGAGAATAATCTTCAACCCAAGGGACTAATATTATAACCCCAATGTATATAAGCCCTAAGATAAATATTATAAACACTAAAATAAGCTTGATTGACCATTGTTGATTTTTATATTGAGACAATCTTTATCACAATTCCATGTTGGACCATGGTTGACACAGTTGATTTTCATATCAAGACAATCTTTGTCACAATGTGATGTTGGGCCATGGTTGATCATAGTTGATTTTCATATGGAGACAATCTTTGTCACAATGCGACATTGAAACATGTTTTAGAACGATTGACCATGGTTGACCATGACTGTCCATTATTTTTATAACAACCATATTCTTATATATTTATATATTCATGATTATTATATTAATATTATAATAATAATATTAACTTCTAATAATATTAGTATTTAATTAATATAATAATAACAGATTAGTAATATTTATTATACTTGGGGGCTATATTATTTATAGTGTTTGTTAACAATAATAATGTTTTCATTTCTTATCTATACCACATGACTATGATAATATATAATTAATAATAATAATAATAATTTATTATTTATTTTTTTAAGTGTGTAAATAAAATAATTTACTTATTATTTAAAATAATAATCTTGTTTTTATTTTATTTTATTTATTTTATAATAATAATTAATATAATATTAATTAATTAATTATTGTTAAATTAATAATAATAATAATTTTTAAATAAATATTATTTAAATATAATTATAATTTAATATTTGTTAATTAATATAATATAAATTAATTCATTTTACATAATAATAATTAATAATGATAATAATTAATAACAATAATTAATTGTTTGTCACAATGTGACGTTGGACCATGGTTGGCCATTGTTGATTTTCATATTTAGACAATATTTTTGCAAAGTGACATTTGAGCATGGTTAACCATGGTTGGCTATGTTTCACCATGTTAGACCCAAAGGAATAACAAACCATTGGGATTAATACTAAAAATCCAAGAACTATAAACCTAATAGAATAATATTAAATCCTAGGAACGTGAACCCTTAGATAAAAAAAACCCAAGGCACTCATATTATAAACGAAAGGGAATAATCATGTAGAAATTTTGAATAATATGACATTTATTCACAGATATTATCCTGATTATACACTATTTGCATAATCATGCATAATACATAACCTCCTCTACGTTGATCATCAATTCTGCGAAATTAAGAAACAATCGCATGAGCACATTGAAACATCAATTACACATATCAACACAGTATATCACGGGGAAAACATACAGCTGAAAACCCCCAACTATCTGTATATTATATTGATTGAGAACATGTAAGAATACATAGTACAATACTCCTCGCAAATACTCAGTACTATCTCCACCTGTTACACACAAACTAGCTCAGATTTGAATCAATCACAGGTTCAAATCTCCTCCGCTGCTTACCTGCCTCCACTGTGCAATCCTGCATGAGAATAGATGAGAATGGCTGATCCAAACTCGTATTTCCTTTGCCTATACCACGCAATCCTCATTGGCAATACTCAATCCATTGATTGTGCAAATCTCATGCACAAC
>APFE031082294.1:203176-239618 GCA_000404065.3 Pinus taeda | reverse complement strand
AAATAAAATATATGTATTGACTGTAAAACTATTGTGGATGTTACACTAAATAGTTCATCACAATAGATATGATAAATGGAATTGAAATCTATACTATGAAGGTTAAGTTCCTTTACATTCTAGATTTGTAATCAATGAGTTTACATATATGCATAAAAGAGGTAAAATAAAGAAAAAATAATACAATCACACTACATTTACAATGACCACAAATATTTTATCTAGGAGACCCTTACTAGAGAAAACCTAGCTAAAAGATGAGCCTACGTTGTTCTCTTTTCTCTAGTATGGAAATTATACAACTACAAAGCAAAAGGCCCTCTCTATGGGGTTACTCGAGAACCGTGGCCTATTAGGCTACCACATAACACTAACGCCTTCTATTATGCTTTATATATCCCACTCCCAGTTGCTTTGCTCTACTATGGAACAAGATACTGGTATAGAATGGAACCCTTACTCCACTTAATTGCCCAATTTTAACATAGCATGATAACCAAATAGGGGTTAGGTTTAACTTCTTCAACTCCCAACTAGAGTTACAACTTTGACCCTTCTAGAGTCATCTTCATAGTCCACGGTGACTATCCCTTTTTTCATGACTAACAGGGTTGAACTATGGTGGTCAAACTGGAAGAGCAACTTTCGAGAGGCATACCTTTTGTATACAAAATATGATTGACTTTTTTCTTGCACTATTATGGGGCCTTACAATACATGAGAAAATTTTGACCCCAAAAATTGTCAATTAATGCCTCAAAATGGCCCTAAAGGGTTTCACGTCCCTAATTCTCCAAACAAGGACTTGCTAATAAAAATGACCCTACAAGTTGATTCCTCCATTTTTTTCACTTTGAAAGCATTAAGATATATAGATAATCTAATGATCCAATCTGGATCAAGTATTGGGTACGCTACGATATGGTATCAAGGTTGTTGGTTAAAACAAAGATGTATGGGCCTTAGCATGTCTACGAAGAAATCACAGTTTGTGTCACGAGAGCTTGAGAAAATTTCTCCATGACAATAATGGCAGAAAAGTTGATCCTAGTTATGAATGGAATGGAATGACATACAGATTTATAGCCAAAACATAGACATACAATGAAACTTGACTTCTATTAATAAATGGAAAATGTTGAAATTATGTACACGCAGAATGAAAACAAACTAGCTTGAATAGTGGTAGATTATCTTTAGAAGATATATAATGGTTACATGCATTCGCATAACTATTTTGCAATGGGGCTCGGAGGGATTTTTATCATAAATAAGCAATGAGAAACCCCAAACATCCAAAATCATAACCATAGGAGATGAAGCATAAAGGATTTTGAGCCCTGATGCGATAAGTTAGAACTTAAAATTCTTGGGTTTATAACGTTGGCATATGATCTTTGTTTGGCATGCACAATAGCTCATTGGAAAAGTATATCCAAAAAGTACATTTTCCGATTACCGACAATAGTATATCACTAATGTTGACTTGTTTGTCCAAAAAAAAACTTTCAGGGCCTCAAAATGGCTTCAAAAGTTTAGGATCTAAAAATTGTAGAGAAATCTGCCAAAATAGAATTTGTGTTGGTGAGTTAGTGGAATAGATGGGTGGCCACCAAAATACACCTATATCATTCCTACCCCTTTAGGAATAAATGGTTTCCATTGTGTTGAGTGCCTCGATTATATGGGGAAAATTTTGTTGAACTTAGCCCTTAGTGAGCCACTTGCCATAGTGCAAGAGCTAGCCTACTATGACAACCTCATATAGTTGGACCCTCTGTTGGTGAGTGCTATTAATTTGTGTGTCCAATATCTGATTAAATTTGGCATGTTCAATGCAATCTAGGTTGAGCTCTATCATTTTTAATTGCTTTGTGATTTCTAATGTGTCCAACAATGGTGAAAAGTATGGTCGAAGGCTATCCACATTGAACACTAGATGTTGGACAAGGTATTGGGGTATACTTAGCTCAAAATCATTGTCACCCACAACCTTGGAGATGGTGTAAGGTCCATATCGAAGTAGTCAAATCTTTCAATGGGCCCTTGGAAGGTGTTCTTTTTGCAAATGCAACCAAACCTTGTCTCACACTTGAAACTTGCGTAGCACCTAGTGTTGTTCACGACGTTGTTTGTAATTTGTATTGGATTTTTGCAAGATATCATGGACCTATTGGTTTGATGAAATAGGTTTAATAAACTTGGTAGTTGTGTTGACTTCATATTGACACAATGGTTGAAATCCCAAGCCCACCTAAAAGGGGTTATGGCCAATTGAGATATAAACAACTTTATCATGTTGTGTTGAACATAGGGGAGACTCTCATCCCATGTTCGTGGATTCTTAGAGTTGTACATGCACAAAATGTGCACAATTTTCCTATTGACAACCTTTGTTGGGCTAGAAAGTTGTTGATTTGGTGAGCTTGGTGTCCAACTATGACTATAGGATCAACCAAAA
Source organism: Pinus taeda (assembly GCA_000404065.3). Lineage (NCBI taxonomy): Eukaryota > Viridiplantae > Streptophyta > Pinopsida > Pinales > Pinaceae > Pinus > Pinus taeda. The sequence goes on along the minus strand of APFE031082294.1, from coordinate 237,157 downwards.
TGCACTTAGGAACCCATTATCCCAATATGATAAGATGGTCTATGGGATCTCGAAATGTACCCACACTCATTCGAAGAAGCGCTTGGAAGTGACTTATTTTATGATACTCTTCTTGTAGGCAACCGGAATGGCCATCTTAGAAAATATATCAATCACTACAAACACACAATCATTACCATGATTGGTAGAAATAAGGTCAGACATATAGCCCATCAAAATGGATTCCCGTTTGGGAATGGTGCAGCCAGTGCATGACCTATTATACTTGTCAACATCTTGTCGAAGTTTCGGCCAATAAAAATCCTTTTACATGATTTCCATTATCTTCTCCACACAAAATTGGCCTACTACTCAACTCTAGTGTGCCTCTTAGATCAACTAGGCAAACTTGCTTGAAGGAAAACAAAGGTTTCCCAGGTAGCACCATAGTCCATCATGGAGGTGGAATTCTAGTACATGTTTCCCCGCCATCAACATCTGGCATGTGGTAGAAAATTCCAAGTCACTATTATATAGTTGTGGCATTCCAAAGTTATCGTGCCCACAAGAGTTAAGAACTATAGTCAATGCCACAATTGGGGGTTGACTGAGGCAGGTATGCAACATGATTGGTGTTACCTTTTATTGTATTTGGTGTTCAAATGGAACTATTATAGGTACATGGACCATTTCTAATGGTGGTCATTATAATTTCCTTTGTGTCTGCATATATTGAAGAGGCATGTAGTCCATGTGGACGATCGTCTCCTTCCCCATAATATAATGTTTCAATTGTCAACAAACCTTCACAATGGAATACATATCCTTTTAATAAGTGGTGTATCTCATAACAATATCATAGAGTGTTTCACTGTGATAGGCCATTAGATGTCATTGTTGAATGAGGATTTCACAAATAGCATAGTCAGAGGCATCTGAATCACTCTCAAATGGTTGTTGCAGGTCTGGTAGGTTGTTAAATTATGGTATGTTCTATGCTTAGAGAAGTTTACTTATTTTTCTTATTATGATCCACAGATTAGCAATCACATGTACATTAAGTAAAGTGCAGATAGAACATTTAAATAATCAACAAAAAACAAGCCAAAAGAGACACAAGATGTGGCGGCTAGCCAGGGACAAACCTCAATATGGGGAAACCCTTTGATAAAATCTTCTTTTATCTTCAATAATTCAGCAAAGAGAAATAGTACAAAAATTTGACTTATATCAGCAACAACAAACCTTAGATCAACAAAGTCAAACTTGGTCAAATGAGTCGAAATTGACCCCCAATACGCGTGGTCAATTTCCAGTCAACTTGCCTTTGAACAACAAGAAGAATCAGCCCTAGAGCAACTCCAAAAGTTCATTCAAAGTGAAGATTTCTAAAGTCAACTTGTAGCCCTAAATTAGTGCAATCAATATCTGTCAAACCAGAGGTCAAATTACCTCGATTTCTGTGCCAAAAATTGCGGCCTGCCAAGGAGGATCAGCCACACCAAATCCACAGTCAAGGAGGTGTTCACGCTGGTCAATGCTGGTCAAAATACCTTCCTACAACTTGTAACCCTAGAAATCTGCGTCCTTTTTCCAAATGTGTCAGAGAAAGAGTCTTTTCTACGCATGAGACAGAGAGAGACTCATTTCTACGTAGGAGAGAGAGAGATGATGATAAGAAGTGAAGTGACCAATTGAGGAGAAGACACCCTATATTTATATGCAAACGTTGAAGATGAATAAAAGTGTCTTTTGGGCTTCTGAGCCTACATAAGTTGTTGGCCAACTTTGACAATTTGTCCATAATCAAAATAAATTCATATCTCCATAAATACTTATCAGAATCGGATGATCTTTAGATCAATCCTACACCTCTCGATGAGAGGAATCTAGGAAAAATATTATCAACCATAAATAAGGTGACCCACATGGATTTTGGCCCTAGTTTCCAATTTTAACATTCCCTCTCAACTAGGGAGAACTCCATCTGCAATTCGTCTGACTGTCGCTACTATTCATTCATCAAATGCACTGCCTTGTACATCTTGACCCCTACTCTTCTCTGCTATGTTCTGCTTTGATCTGTTCTGCTTTTCTCTGTTCTTCTCTGCTCTATTCTACTCTGCTTGAACTATAAAGAAGAACAAGTGATCGAGGATGTATCATACCATCCTCCACTGACCCGAAGTCAGTCTCAGAGTGTGTACCACTCCCACTGGTCCCAAACCAGTCCTCCACTGACCCGAAGTCAGTCTCAGAGTGTGTACCACTCTCACTAGTCCCAGACTAGTATCATTGATCCTAGATCAATGGAGGTCATCCTAGCATAGGGAGTACGGTAGATATAATGATGCGTCCATTGATAGAACTATTATGGTCCCTATCCTCATTCCCTGCTCATTGATTACATGAGAGGTACTTCCCATGAGTCCCAGACTGCATGGGTAGGATGCCTTGACAGGAGAACTAATCATCCTTTACAGTGGATGTCACAGAGAACTAATCATCCTAGCTTACAGGAGAACTAATCATCATGTTCCACAGTTGCCACGGAGAACGAATCATCCTGGCCCACAGGAGAACTAATCATCATGTGCCACAGTCAGCACGGGGTATCACAGGGGAAGGTTGAACCTTTACCCTATACATAGTGCACCACCAAGGGATGGTGAGTCACCTTGTGGTCACATGTTGCTCCAAGAAGTACCCCACGCCCCCCTGGAGCTCCCAAAGCTCAATACAACATACTCGACCCTCATCAGAGGTCTCTGAATGACACCAAGTCATTCTCAGAAAGTCAGGAATTTGACCTTTCCTAGGGGCTTTGTCAGGATGTCGGCGACCTGTTCATCTGTACCGATATGTTGGAGGCTTATTGCTCCTCGTTGCACCATATCTCGAATATAATGGTACTTGATATCGATATGCTTGGAGCGATCATGAAATACGAGATTTTCTAATAAATGGATCCCGCTCTGGTTGTCACATAGAATCACAATGGTATCCAATGTAAATCCAAACAACTCACTGAAGACCTTTCGCAACCAAACTGCCTCACAGGAGGCCATGCTAGCAGCAATGTCTCTGCCTTGGCAGTTTTCAAAGCCACCGACTTCTGCTTCCTACTCATCCAGGATATCAAGGTAGATCCCAAAGAGAAACAGCATTCAAAAGTACTCTTTTGGTCAGCCACATTGCCTGCCCAATCAACATCAGTATACCCGAGTAGTCTCACATCTCCCGCAATGTATCTCAACCCATGAGAGATTGTGCCACGAAGATATCTCAGCAGATTCTTGGCACCAATCCAATGTATGTGGTGAGGTTCAACCATATGTTGACTCAATGTGTTGACTGCAAAGCATATATCTGGACAGGAGTTCACTAAAAACATCAATACTCCGACGACTTGATGATACTCAGTGGCATTTTGCAAAACAAGTCCAACAGCACTACCGCTTAACTTCTCAAAGTCAAGCTCCATCGGAGTATTTGTGGGATTGCAGTCCACCATACTGAATATTTCTAATATCTTCACCACATATTTTCCTTGAGGTAGGAAAATCTCCTCTGGTTTCTGCCAGACTTCGAGTCCTAGGAAATAGTGCATAAGTCCTAGGTATTTCATCTCAAACTCAGAAGCCAACTCCCTCTTACATTTTTGAATCAGAGGGTCTGCACCTGTTAAAAAGAGGTTGTCAACATATAGCACTAGCATGAGAGGTTTGTCATCTAAAACCTTAAAGTAAATGTTAGGGTTGTCTTCACTCCTAGTGAATCCCAGCGTCATCAAGTAGCTATCGATCCTCTCATACCATGCTCGGGGTGCTTGCTTTAGCCCATAGAGGACCTTCTTCAACCTACACACATGAGATTTTCAATCATAAATCTCAAATCCTTTGGCTTGCTCCACGTAGACCTCCTCCTTGATTGAACCATGCAAGAACGTGGTCTTAACATCCATCTGATGTGGGTTCCATCCTTTTGTGGCACCAAGGGATATGATCGAGCGAATGGTGGTATATTAGGCAACAGGTGCAAATATCTCATCATAGTCTATACCTTCCTTTTGGGAGAAGCCACAAGCGACAAAACGGGCCTTATATTTTTCCGTACTTCCATCAGCTACATGCTTTATCTTGTAAAGCCATTTAGAAGTGACAACTATCTTGTCCTGGGGTCTGGGAACCACATCCCAGACATCGTTCTTCATAATAGACTCATATTATTCAGTCATAGCATCCTTCCATACTTGATGCTTAATGACACCTGTGAATGATGAAGGCTCATTTTGGATGATCATGCTCATGATGGTCAGGTATCCCTGATACCTCTTCTTACTTTCACGGAAGGTTCCTCGAGGTGCAATGTGTCCTTTAGAAATATCAAGTGTCCCCCTAATCCATGAAGACCTCTTCCTAGAAGAGGAAGTCTCTTGTGGAGGAGGATCAATAGGATCCATAGGTTCTTACACATCAGGCATTGTCTCATCTTCCTTTTCCTTTGATTCCCTGGTGTCTGCTTCTTTAGATCCTCTTAGAGTAGGAAGATTGTCTACTTTGCTAAGAGCCATATCTTCGTCAAAAGTGACATCATGGCTAATCTCGACTTCTCTTTGACCAGTGACATAGATTCTATAGCCCTTAGTATTTTTGCTATAGCCCACGAAGATTCCTTTCTTTCTAGATGCACCCAATTTATTCCTTTTCTCCTTTGGCACATGAAAATATACAGGGCTTCCAAAAATTCTAAAATGAGATACATTAGGTTTCTTACCAGTGAACATTTCTTCAGGGGTCTTGGAACCCAATGCTTGATGAGGGCATCAGTTTTGTACATATATGGCGGTGTTTGCAGCTTTGGCCCATAGAAACTTTGGAAGTCTTTGATCGTGGAGTATAGCATGAACGACTTCCATGATCATACAGTTCTTCCTTTCCACCACACCATTCTTCTCAGGAGTATATGGTGTAGTAGTCTCCCTCTTAATGCCAACCTCTTTGCAAAATTCATGAAACTCATTGGACTCATATTCAGTCCCACTATCAGTCCTTAAAATCTTGATCTTCTTTTTGGTTTTATTCTCGATCAAGGCTTTGAAGTGTCGAAACCAAGAGAACACTTCATCCTTCTTTTTCAAGAAGTATATCCAAGTCTTGCGAGAATAATCATCTGTAAAAGTGAGGTAATATGAATATCCTCCCAAGGAGTTTACAGGAATCATACCAGATATGTCTAAGTGAATCAACTGTAATATATCGTAGGTCTTGCTTTGGCTTGAGGGGAATGGTCCCCTTTTGAGCTTTCCTTCGACACATCCCGGACATACACCTTCTTGTTCTACTCAGAATTCAGGTATCCCTGTCACCATATTTCTTACATCAGGTAGAGCCTTATAATGAAGGTGAGCAAACCTCCGATGGCATAGTTCAGACTGAAGAGTTGTGTCATAAGACATGACAACTAACAGACTTCCTCTGACTTGATATAATGAATCAACTCGAAACCCAAGAGTGAAAGCATCTTTAATATTCTTTTTCCATGTCACATACCATGCCATCGCTAAAGGCCACCTTGTAGCCTTTGTCTTCCATAGCTGAAATGGACACCAGGTGTTGAAAATGCAACAAGATGATGGAGCTTAGTGAAAAGAAGTCGCCTTCACTAAGTGGGCCCGCAGGCTATTTTTGGCGCAAAGTCTAGTTTTAGAGTATGTCTATTTTTAGACATATGGATCATGGTCTATGAGTTGAAGGATGTTATTTATGGATGATTGGTAATGTTGGTAAAAATAGATGAACCTCTATTTTTAGACATATGGGAAAAGTCTATTTTTAGACTGCCAGTCAAAAAATAGAACAGTCGAATATTATTAGCTCTTAATAATATTTGGACTATAAACATTATCTTATCCTCTTTCAGCACTTCAGTTCGAGCTACGGATGTGGCACATGCAACTGCCAGAAGGAAATACACTTTTCCTATGGGTTAGTTGAGCTATTGCATGATGGACTTCAGTTAGAACTCAAGTGATTGAGTTTGGTGGAGTTGATGGAGTTGTGTTCAGCTTGACTTAGTTGAACTAGTTGTATTTAGTCTAACTGACAAATACACTAGTGATGAGTGGTTTGAATTAATTATTAATTAATTCACTAATTATTAACTCATAAATCAACTAAAGAATACATCAGTTAACTCGGTGCATGGATAGTTCAGTGGAGACAAGTGTTAGAGGTGGGTGAAAGGGTGAGAATACTATCAGTTGTGACTATAGCTGTGCATGAGATTTGCACAATCATTGATTGAGATTGCCAATGAAGATTCCGTAGTACAAGCCAAGGGCATTCAAACTTGGATCAGGTCTATTCTCACATTGGATTGTGTAGTAGAGGCAGGCAAATAGTGGAGGAGATTTGAACCCTTGACTTGTTCAGATCTGAGCTAGTTTGTGTGTAGCATGTGGAGATAGTACTAAGTACTTGTGAGGAGTATTGTACTATGTATTGTTACATGTTATCTATCATTATAATATATAGATATTTTTGGGTTTTCAGCTATATGCTTTCCCCATTACATATTGTGTTGATATGTGTGATTGATGTTTCAATGTGCACATGCGATTGTTTTTTTAATTCCGCAAGTTGATGATCAATGGTAGAGGAGGTTATGTATTATGCATGCATTCCACAAATAGTGTATAATCAAGATAATCTCTGTGAATAAGTGTTACATTATTCAAATTTCTACATGGTATCAAAGCAAAGTTGATCATCAGATCTATTATTCAGAAAGTGATTACATTTTATTTCTTCAGGCAGAGTCTGTAATTGGGCCAGGTAGCCTCTGGATTCATCCTTCTTTTAGAAGGTGATATATCCGGTGAATTCCCATACAGCCAATCTCTGTACAAGAAATACTTTGTTCTCACAAATTTTAGATCAGAAGGCGTTGAGTTTTGAGTTGGTGGAATTCGAATTTGCAGCAGTGTTTTCTTGGTGTCGAAGTTGAAATGTCTTTCAACATATTGCGATTGGAGTATGCCCTTGAAGGCAACTTGAGTTATATTGCATGGAAATATAGGATGGAGGCGGCGTTAGATGACAATGGTTTGAAGGAGTTCATAGATGCTGAAGTCCCAAAGCCTACTGATGCTGCTCAAGTTGAGGCTTGGCAAAAGAAGACAGCAAAGTGTCGAAGGATTCTATTGGAGGGCGTGAAGGATTACATTGTATCCAGCCTACATGGAAAGGCTTCTCCATACTTGATGTGGAAAGCATTGACAGATTTATTCCAAAGAAAGAGCGACCAGAGGAAGTTGGCACTCAAGGATAAACTCAGAAACATTAAGTGTGAGAAAGGAGACAATATGCCCAAGTATCTCATGAAGTTCACCCAATGCCGAGATGAGGTGGGAAGTGTGGGGGTGACTGTTGATGATGAGGACTTGGTGAGCTTGGCTCTCCTTGGTCTTCCGAAGAGTTGGCATTCCTATCAGGACTCTGTCAATGGTTGCGAGAAATTGCCAGGATGAGAGAGACTTTGGTCGGATCTTGTGCAAGAGTAGATCAGGCGGAATACCAGGGACGGATCTTCATCAAAGGCATCTGATGAAGAAAATTGCACTTTGGCTACCGAAGCAAAGAAGGGGAAGAACAAGAAAGCTTCTCATTCCGGTGCAAAAGGCAAGAAGAAGGACATGTCCAAGGTGAAGTGCTTTCACTGTCACCAGCATGGACATTATGCCACAAATTATCCACAGAAGAAGAAAAATAAGCAAGCTGTTGGATCTGCAACGAGAGAGGCCTTAGCCTCACAATTTGAGCTGGATTTTTCACTGATCGCATGCTTGGTATCAAGTGTGATGGGATCGGTATGGTTCTTGGACAGTGGTGCATATTTTCACATGACAGGAGATTGAGATTTGTTTTCTGATCTGGATGAGAAAGATCTTGGAGTGCACATCGAGATGGCGATGATGGTAGATACACTGCGACCGGTATCGGTACCATTTCCTTTTAGAGGGAGTCTGGTAAACCCTTCGTATTGAAGGAAGTGATACATGTTCCAGGATTGAAGAAGAATCTTATCTCTGTGGCGATGTTATAAGACAAGGGATATGATGTTGTCTTCAGCGAGGGAAAGGCTTTCTTGCGCAGTAAGACAACTGGAGAAACTCAGAAGATAGGGGTTCGAGTCAAGAACCTTTATTAATTGCATGTAGATGGCTGCGTAGCAATGGCATGCAAGGTAGAAGGAGTAGTGAGCCGAGATGATGGCGAGCTGTGGCACCGGAGATTGGGCCACCTTCACCATGGAGCTTTGAAGATACTGCAGTAGATTTCTACTGGGCTTCCTAAAGGCTCTCTTGCGCAGTCAGATCAGTGCAAGGGGTGTACTTTGGGAAAATTTTTGAAAGCCACCTTTCACGAGAAGGATAGTTGTGCCACGACGATTCTTGAGAGAATTCACATAGACGTGTGTGGACCTTTCTCAATAGCTTCGACAACAAAGCACAAGTACTATGTGATCTTAGTTGATGATTTCTCTCGAAAGTGTTGGATCTTCTTCATGCAAAAGAAGAGCGAGACATACTCAAAGATCTGTGAGTTCAAAGCACTGGTCGAGAAGGAATTAGGGAAGAAGGTGAAGGCTCTTAGGAGCGACAATGGTGGTGAATTCATCTCTGGCGAGTTCAAGGACTTTTGTAATGCAGAAGGGATTCGAAGAGAACTCATAACTCCCCATAACCCACAGCAGAATGGGGTTGCTAAGCGGAAGAACAGAACGATTGTGGGTGTTGCACGCGAAATGTTGCATGATCATGGCCTACCCCTTCACTTGTGGGTGGAGTCATGCAATACTGCAATATATGTGTAGAACTGTGGTCCTCACAAGATACTTGGCATGAGTACACCCAAGGAGGCTTATTCTGGTAAGAGGCCTGATATTTCCCATTTGAGGATTTTTTTTTCTCCTGTTTACATGCATGTGATGAAGGATGCCAGGAAGAAGCTGGAGCCGACCGCAGAGGTTGGGATATTTGTGGGGTACACTAATACGCCCCACAACTATCGTGTGTATTTGCCAGACAGTCGCAAGACTATTGTGTGACGGGATATCAAATTCCAGGAGGAGAAAGCCATGTAGTGTTTGCTTGAGAGGGAGCCACACTTGCATGCAGATGAGGAGCTATTAGTTCCTATGGATGAGCTTTAGGATGTGGATCAGCCACAAGATGAAGTTAATGGAGTGGAAGAGACCACTCATGCAGCGCCAACCATCAGAGGGTGAAAGCGCACTACAGAAGCTGAGTGACTGGCTCAAGATGCAAAGAAGGTTGTAGGACCACCGATAGCATAACGCAGACAGAGACAGTCACCTAATCGGTACACTAGATGCATAGCTCTTGTGAGCAAATGTGTCGTGACTGAGCCATCCTCTTTCAAGGAAGCTATGGAGGATCCCGCATGGGTATATGCCATGGTGGAAGAGTATGATTCGATTGTTAGAAACAGTGCATGGGAGATTGTCCCAAGACCGGAGGGGAAATCAATGGTGTGTTCGAGATGGATCCACAAAGTGAAGCAGGCAGTTGACGGGAGTGTGGAGAAGTACAAGGCAAGATTTGTTGCCCGAGACTTCTCACAGATAGAGGGGATCGATTATGAGGAGACCTTTGCACCTGTCGCAAGGTATTCTTCCATGCGGACGATTCTTGCTCTCCCAGCGCAGATGGGGTGGAACATCCATCAGATGGATGTGAAGACTATGTTCCTCAACGGAGTCATGGAGGAGGAGGTATACATAGAGCAGCCTGAAGGCTTCTAGATCTTCAGCAGTGAGTCGCATTTGTGTAGGCTCAAGAGAGCATTGTATGGGTTGAAACAAGCACCTCGTGCTTGGTACACATGAATAGACAGTTATTTCACCGGACATGGATTCTCCAAGAGTGAGGTGGATCCCAACCTATACCAAATAGTGGTGGAGGGAAAGTTACTGATCATTGTACTTTATGTATATGATTTGATTTTGACGGGAGATGAGCTATTGATACTTTCATGCAAGGAGGATCTTGCTAGAGAGTTTGAGATGAAGGACTTGGGCCTCCTTCATTATTTCCTGGGATTGGAAATTTGGCAGTGCAGTGATGGACTATTTGTTTCTCAGGGTAAGTATGCCCGGGAGATACTGGAGAAGTTCAACATGCATGGCTACAAGCCTGTTGATACTCCTCTTCCTGGAGATTGGAGGAAGGAGGATGCTACTTCAGTGGAGGTAGTGGATGCCATTGTTTATCGACAATTGGTGGGAACGCTTATGTATCTAGTCAATACACGACCCGATATATGCTATGTTGTTAACCAGCTTTCACAAGCTATGGTTAAGCCAACCAAGCTCTTCTGGAAGGTAGGTAAGCATGTATTGCATTATCTCAGAGGCACATCGAGATATGGATTGTGGTACAGACAAAAGGATGAGGTGAAGCTATCTGGCTTCACGGATGCAGATTGGGCAGGAAGCCCAATGGATAGAAAGAGCACATCTGGAGGGATCTTCAGTATCGAGTCGACAGCAGTTTCTTGGAAGCAGAGAGCCGTGACACTCAGTTCAGCAGAGGTCGAGTATATGGCAGCAAGTTTGGCTGCATGTGAGGCTATATGGATGAGGAAGATCCTGGTCGGGTTATTCGGGTCACACTTGGAGCCTACTGTGATTTATTGTGATAACCAGAGTTGCATTAAACTCTTGGCTAATCTAGTATTTCATGATAGATCCAAGCACATCGACATCAAGTACCATCATATCAGAGATTGTGTGCAGCGGAGAATCCTGATACTTTCATACATTCCCACGGAGGATTAGGATGCTGATACCTTGATGAAGGTGCTCACCAGGAGCAAATTCGAACACCATAGAGGTAGGATAGGGGTTGTAGATAATCCATATCTTGTTGAGAGGGAGTGTTTAAAATGCAACAAGATGATGGAGCTTAGTGAAAAGAAGTCGCTTTCACTAAGTGGGCCCACAGGCTATGTTTGGCGCAAAGTCTATTTTTAGATTGTATATTTTTAGACATATGGATCATGGTCTATGAGTTGCAGGATGCTATTTATGGATGATTGGTCATGTTGGTAAAAATAGATGGACCTCTATTTTTAGACATATGGGTGGAGTCTATTTTTAGACTTCCAGCTAAAAATAGAACAGTCGAATATTATTAGCTCTTAACAATATTTGGACTATAAAATCCTCTTGCAGCACTTCAGTTCGAGCTCTGGATGTGGCACATGCAACTGCAAGAAGGAAATACGCTTTTCCTATGGGTTAGTTGAGCTATTGCATGATTAACTTCAGTTAGAACTCAAGTGATTGAGTTTGGTGGAGTTGATTGAGGAGTTGATTGAGGAGTTGATGGAGTTGTGTTTAGCTTGACTTAGTTGAACTAGTTGTATTTAGTCTAACTGAAAAATAGACTAGTGATGAGTGGTGTGAATTAATTATTAATTAATTCACTAATTATTAACTCATAAATCAACTAAATAATACATCAGTTAACTCAGTGCATGGATAGTTCAGTGGAGATAAGTGTTAGAGGTGGGTGAAAGGGTGAGACTACTATCAATTGTGACTATAGCTGTGCATGAGATTTGCACAATCATTGATTGAGATTGCCAATGAGGATTGTGGAGTACAAGCCAAGGGAATTCTAACTTGGATCAGGTCTATTCTCACTTTGGATTACGTAGTAGAGGCAGGAAAACAATGGAGGAGATTTGAACCCGTGACTTGTTCAGATCTGAGCTAGCTTGTGTGTAGCAGGTGGAGATAGTACTGAGTACTTGTGAGGAGTATTGTACTATGTATTGTTACATGTTCTCTATCATTATAATATACAGATGGTTGGGGTTTTCAGCTATATGCTTTCCCCAGTACATACTGTGTTGATATGTGTGATTGATGTTTCAATGTGCGCATGTGATTGTTTCTTAATTCCGCAAAATTGATGATCAATGTAGAGGAGGTTATGTATTATGCATGCATTCTGCAAATAGTGTATAATCAAGATAATGTCTGTGAATAAGTGTTATATTATTCAAAATTTCTACATTGAGGAGCAAATTCTTGAAGCGTCTGTAAGTCTGAGTCAAGATTGTTGGTAGGTAGATAGAGTCTCTGCAGTTGTGTGCGCAAAGGCCTAGTAGAGTCCGTAGTTGGGTGCACGGACCCTTGCAGCTAAGTGCGTAGGGTGGATCTGTATGTATTAGTGAAAGAAGTGAATAAAGATAAGTTGATTCTGAAATTCTGTGAAAAAACTAAATTATTGTGGATCTGTCTAATTTATATAACTGTTTGATCTATGCGCGTATGCTTATGTTATGAGTTTATGCAAATCTGTATTTTTCCTGGGTGTGCGAACTGGTTATTTCTGTTAAATGTTTACTTCAAGACCATAAAAAGTAGATTGAATCTATAACAGTGCATTAATAAGTATTAAGGGGTTCCTGGGTCAGGATCTACGCAGGGTAGAGTGGTGCGAAGCCACAAAATGGTGTGCGACCCCTCCAGACCACATCAAGACATCCCAAGGGTGTTTAAACCTGGTTCCAGCACCCTCCCCTGCTACCTCAGGTTAGAACTCAGTCCGTGCTCCACAGGCTGTTGCCGAAAGGGCCGGTAGTTATAGGATTTTCTTGGCTAAATAACTCTTCCGAACCTAGTTGAGGACCATATAAGCCAACACACTTGAAGATTAGCACTGACACTATGCATCAATGTGTTTTTGGTTCAACCGCACCTAGAAGACCATGTGTATGCTATCAGATGGTTTGGACGGAGGAGCCACACCAATGCATGTGGATGCAATGAAGGTGAGAGTTCCCTTGACATGTTGGTAGGTCCAACACCATCAACATTTCCGGCGCTAGGAGGGCCAAATGACAAGATGTGACCTCTCATCCTATTTTGAACCTTTGCAAATCTATCCTGGATTCTTGCACTCTTCTCTCTCCGTGATGTGTTTTGAACCACGAAGATGTCACCATCACAAGGGAGTTTTTCAATCACTTATCCACTAACAATATGATGGTGAAGGCAAAGTGGCCTTGCTTGAGTTCTTACATGACTTTCTTTCCATGCTTCATGAGTAAGATGGATGTTCTGACAAACAAGTCAGCTTGCTACTTGCATACACACTGTGAATCTCCACATCGGTGGTCGTGCAGCCTATGAGTTGATAGTGTGCACTCACTTGAGCACTTCTATGATCTCATTGAAGACACTTTCTATCATTTTGATTTGGACCATCTGGACCAAAATCTACTACAACAATGGAAGGCTCTGCATGAATCAACTATGGATTTTTGGCAGTGCTTCCGTGATTTGCATTTTCAAGCTCCGAAGGGCCAGATGAAGTTTTTCTATCATCAGGACTGGTTCGAGTATTGCGTTAATAATTCTTCTTGTCCCAATAAGAAATTTGAAATCAAGCCTTGCTTAGAATTCTTCAGTGATGGAGCTACATAATCTCATATATATGCAGTCACTGTCATAAGTGACTCTCCGTCATTCCCTCATCAAACAGTTCCAAAACTGTAGAGTGATGTGGAGGATCATGCTCAAACACCAGTTCAGTTGTCACATCCTCCCAACATCACTTCGCTTAATGTTCGTGCAGATTTGGCTGTGAGTCCATCGATTTTTCATATGAATTATGTTCCAAAACCTCTGTCTTTGCATTTGGTTATACCTCCAGATGATATTGTCCTGTGTTCTTCCATTCCATAGTCTACACATGTTATGAATGAGGAACAAGCCACTGACATAGTTGGCATTGCACAACCAGCATGCATTGTCATTCATGAAGAGTATGAGTGGGAGCTTGAGGATCAACACTGGGTGAAGGATGACTCCCTTCTAAATGAGCCCCCTCCATTCCTTCTTGACATATTTTGTGAACCTTCGATCCATGATTTCACATGTGTATCTTCATCCATGGATGCACCCATTTTTTATCACTCAAAAAACACACCGGATGTCATTCCATCATTCAACAATGAAGAGGATAAGTTATTCATTGAAAATCCACTTGATCTTTCATCTACCCTTTCCATAAACATGGAGGATGAATTTGTTTGCTTCTCATCTACCCTTCTGTTCGATTCATCAGATCATGAGGATGTTGATGAAATCTTTAATGTTTCTGATCGTGGTTGTGTGATCCATTTACTCCCATAGTTGATCACTATCATGATTCTATCGCAATTTATTTTTCAAAGCCACCGGTCTATGATGATCTATCCGACGTTGAAGTCGAAACACCCAAGACTATAGAGGCACTTCAACCTGAGCTGATGGTTATGTTAGGCCCTTGTTCTATTGGGGTTAGTTTCACTTCCGATCAGGAAAACATTCAATCATTCAAGGCTCCTCATCACTCATCTATATGCATTGAAGATCAATCTCACACACAGATCATGCTTCCTCCACTCGAACTGCACAATCCCATCGCTCATGCATTGGAGGAATCTTACATTGAAAGCACATGTTCACAATGCAATTTGTATTTTTTTCTTTCCTTTTCTTGCATGTCATAATCTAGAGTATGTGTATGCTTCAAAGCTACATGCAATGTTGCACAACACTGTGACAAGCCCATGGACCACATGTCGCGCACTTGTACTCACTTATGTCTCATGGACACTTTCAAGCATGAAGTGTATTTGCATTCATTGTTACATATTTCTTTCTTGTTGGTCTCCACAATCGGGTTGCTCGCGGACCAATCCTTCACCAGCATGGGTCAACCAATGCACCAGTCACTGCATTGGAAATATCACTTCACATGATTAGGCCCATGCACCGTTAGTTTAGGAGTAGGAGTAGTGTTTGCTTTCAGTTGGTTTTCTTGCATTCTTGTTTGCTTACTTGTTTTGTTTTTTTGTTTGTCTACTTGCTTGTTTTCTTACTCACTTTTCTTTTGTATTTGCTTCTGCTTCTTATTTGCTTTGTTGTTTTTTTTCTTGTTTTGTTCATAGGTTAGTTTCACATGAAACCATGTATGACTCTTGAAACAAGCTGGGTAAAGTACAAGAGGCCTTCTACTGCTATCACTACTTGGTTATCTGTCATGCTACCTCTACATGATGAACTTATTACCTTTAGTCCATGATACGTCGAAGGAAAATATGTACTGTTCTAGGTGAACCTTGGTGAAAACACAACGCCAGCATGATAACTAGTGTCATCTACTCTAGTCGATTGTTTTTGGATTAACCCTTGTCGGCTCAATCAACTAGAGTAAGGTGAGGGGGAAAGCCTTAACAAGCATGTTAGAGGCATATAATAAACTACTTATCCAAAGGAACAACCTCTTCTGCTCTCAATAAGTCAGGATCCCTCTTCTCCCTCTGAAATGAATAAGTGTTATGCACAGTTGTGAAAATGAAAAAAATGAAAAATGAATAAGGTGAAAGAAGAGAAAGGATTCCTGTGCAAATACATGATGCAAGTAACTCCGTCGCGATACTGACCAGGCTCGCTGGTAGTAGAGTGATGCTTGTTCTCCTGTGTGACTCCACCAAAGTACTATCCATGACTGTTGGCATCGGAGCAACACCAAAGATGAAACTAAGACTCTAACGACTATATTGCTTGTGCACCAATATATCCCTCAACCCCAATCAAAAAAAATGTGTTTCCTTGGTTTGGAATGTGTGTCAATCGATTAATATCTTGGAAGATGATACATCTTACAATCAGGCTAGTGTGAAACCAAGACAAGCTAAGAACTAAACAATACTTCTAGAGGTGTTAGACTTGTTTTTCACAAACAAGGTCCATTCCGAGAATTGGAGTTCTACCAGTGTGTCTCCAAGTGTTGTAATGACTACAAACACCCTCCAAATTTTTTCCTTAGCTTCATTTTTGAGCCTTCTTACAAACCTTTCTCAACAACATGTCTTGCTTCATCAAGTACACAAGTTTTGGTGATTTTCTTGTAGAAAGGCAGCCTGTTTATCAGAGCTTGATGCTTCCCTCTCATAGGTTATTTGTTTGGACTTGGTCCAACTAGAGGCTAAGAAAATCCCTCAAGAAATTGTGAAATATGGAGGGAAACTAGCCTTCCCTCCAGAAATTGTGCAATTTAGTCTGGCAGCCTGCTAGGCTCCAGAATTGCGCAATTCTGCCAATCAAGCTTCATCCATTAAATTGCGCAATTCCTCCCAACAGGGCTACTCAGCCCATGAATTGCACAGTGCTAGGGAGAAATCAGTTTTTCTTCCCAGAAATTATGCAAATCTCTTGGGAAACCAGCCAATCTCCCTTCCAAAAATGTGTATTTTCTCCTAGCAGTTGAGCAACCTTTTGCATGTGCGGTTGAGTTGACCGGTTTCCTCCAGGACTAAGAAAATTTGATTTTCATGGATGGGATACTTCTCCCAAGGTAGCATGCAAAGGCATCCCTTGATTCAAGGATCTACTTTTAGCAGTTGGAGGTTGTATGCAAGGATCATTTCAGAAACCTCTCATGAAGTGTTGTTATTCCTAGATTTGTGGCATGTGCATCACATCTTTGATTTTATCAAAACTCATGAACTAAATGTTGTAGAGCTCTTTCATCACATCAACCTTGTATCTTTGAAAACCCATATTGCATCTAGGAGTCGTCGGCACATTTAGCTCATTTGTTTTGGGGTAATCCTGTCTTCCATGTCTTGTGTTGCATTTCTGGCACTTTTTTTGTTTTTCTTTGTATGATTGATGTCTTCTTGATTTTAGTGAGTGCTTACTATCATCTTGATACATAATAGCTTGTACTAGCACCATTTCATTTTTCATCAACATCTCACTACTATCGCATGCATGAAACTGTTTTTCACGAATGGTCACTGATTCGGCGACTCTCCTCACCCACATGCATGTTGTTCTATTTTCTAAATCTGTCATTCACCATTTACATGCATGATCATTCACTTATGCTCACACTCAATATCACCATGCATTCAAATTCACATTCAATTTCAGTTGCTCATCAGTGGGTCTGGGCAGCCTTGGCCCAGACTCTGCCTCACCAAGGTAGCATTGCACAATACTGAAAGGGAAGGCTATGTCTTCCTCTCAAGAATGCACATTTCTACCCAGTGACTATCCCCCAATATTGCATTGTGTGATTCTGAGGGATAGTGACTGCTGGCTCAAAAAATTGTTGAATGCAGTCACTGGGCCTACAAACATTGCTAGCTGAGATTGCACATTGCATAATTCCAACATTTAGCAGCTAGGTTGAACTGTGCATTTTGTAGTTCCATCAGTCAGCCTGCCTCCTGAAAACTCAGACTGTGCCTTGCTCAATCTTGGCAATATGTCTCCCAACCTCCCAGTAGTGTTACACAGTAATTTGTCATTGTCCTCATATCAATCCCTCTATTGTGTCATGCATCAAATAAACATGTTCATATCTTCCCATTGATGTAAGAAGATTAAGCAAATGCTCTCTAATGCTTCAAATTGACCCTCATTCCCTAAGCTTTTCCCTCGTCGCGAGCAAATCCTTAATAGACGTGACGATCCCATGTTATAAATGGTCTCATCGCAACTCTATTGCAGGTGTACATCTATTTCCTGCGACGGTCGGATTTCTAGACCCGCCACGAGGTTATGAGCTATATATAGTGACAATGGGTTAGCGTGCATTTCCCCCTAGCGATGCCATTGCGGAGACTTAGTTTGCATCTAGTGACGATCCATATTAGGCGAATTTGTTCCAATAGTCAGCCTTCTAGATGTCTCTAGACCTGGTTGTTTGGTCAGTTTGGGTCACCCTTCCATCTCTGCAATGGTATTTCCATATTTTGTGCTACCTTCCTTAAGGATGAGCTCTTCCTCCCTCATTTCATGGAGATCCTTCTCCTATAAAAGCACTCACCTTTGCTATGATATGCTAGTTCTTTTGGTTGGGCAGTGCTGCTAGTGCTTTTGAGTTTGATAGATAGCTGGTGTGAGTGTGACAAGTGTGGGATTGTTAATAGCTTGTGAGAGGTTGTGGAGTGCCCTTAACTTTGTATTAAAGCTTATGAGTGAGAGAGAGATATTGTATGTTGGGAGACCCATCCTAGAAGAGTGAATGCTTGGAGAAACATACCGGTTGGACCCTCCGAGAAGGCTTGTGACATCAAGACTTGGTTGTAAGCTTTGCTCTTGATTCATTATTAATACAATCAATGATGATTTCCTATGTCTTGTATGTAATTTATTTGATAGTTCATGATTTCTTGAATTTATGAGTAAATATATCATTGGTGTTCTCGGTTACATGCTCTATTGTTTTCTTGTGTTGTTTCAGGTTGATTGCTCATTAAGGAGAAGGAAACGGAAGCTGGAGCAGTGCAACAAAACTTCATCAACCACCGGTTTGAGGTAGGCCTCCAACGATGACTCTTTAAGGGAATCAATTGTTGTTTTGTCTTTGTTGTGATTAGACCCACTCTAGGGCTAGAGGGGTTACCTCTGTCTGCAAAAGGAACACTTTCCTACATCACAAGTTGGCGACTCCACTGGGTAGTCCTTCCTATGTTGTTTCTCTTGTTTGCTTTTGTTTGATTGTGAGTTAGCGTCTCTTGAATTTTGGGGTTGAACCATCAGTCTTTTGGGTTACCTAGTTCAATCTGGGAAGTCCCTTTATTACCTGTGAGTATAGACTGGTCTCTGTTTGGGAAGTTTCATTCATCTTTTATTGTTTTTAAGTTTGTTACTGAATAAATCTAATCAGTCACACCGACGTCACCTTGTCTCTGTTTTAAAAGTCTATGCATCGTTGAATCCTGTCGTACAGTTGCGATGATTCCTGAAATCAGCTTGTCGCATAAGAGATGTGTACTCTCGTGACATTGTCACTCTATTTCTATGGCTAGTGGCTGATCGTCCCTAGTTGTTGGTGTTACGCTCGTGACAATTCTTGTAGAATTGGTTTTTCAATTCTACCTCCTAAATTTGCCAGTCTAGTTAATCCCTTGTTGTCTCTCTCTTGCCTATTAGTTTGTTTTAATTGCTTCTGGTTAAGGTGCTTAATTTTTGGCTTCATTAAGTGAATCTTGCGTTTTTGACTTTGTGGCCTCGCTTTTCAAGTTTTGGATTACTTGGCTTGGTTGCTTGTCTATCCAAGGTTCATCCGCAGCTATCTTGTTGGTTTGCTTGAGATTTTTTCCATTGCTTGTTTCTTGCTCATTGATGTTTAGTGTTAATTGTTGAACCAATTTTGATATTGATTCGATTTTTCACTATCGAACATAGATTACAATTATTTTAGTCAATCAATTCACGCTTTCTTGTTTTTTTTTAGAATTCAAAGCTATCAAAATCAAAAGATTTCATCCATTTAGTATACGAAAGTGAAAGTACATTTTCATTTCAAGTTTTCATGATTGAAAAATTGGAAGGCAAACTTTGAATCTGTCATTAGTAGTATTGATGCACTGTAGGAATTGATGTGTTTATGCATTGTGTCTCTTAGTGATTGCATTTGCTGATCTTGGTTTTGTCTTGGTCTGGGAATGATCTCTCTACCTTTCTGTAAGTAGGTGTTCATCGAAGTGAAAGATGCTTTACTCATTCTAGTTGCACCCTAGGTTTTGATATACATACAGTAAGGCCTGGAAATTGAAACATAATTCAAGATCAACTCTAAAATGAACTGAATGAACCTAACAATGCATTGGAACATAATGCACACTATTTAGTTGTCTAGGCTAGAGACGTGCTCCAGCGTCATTAAACCTAGTCACTATTGCTTTCACTTAAGGTTGGGTGATTCCTCCTTCTGTGACTCAATAGTTTCTAGTACAAATTTGTGCTCCCAATGCCATCGAGTATATTGGGAGACCCCACTAGGTTATCATCCTATATCCTTAGGAAGCCATGTCTCCCACCTTGCAAACCATAATGCACCGAACACAACATTCGAGAAGATTGATTGTCGTATAGAAAGTCCTTGGTTTTCAAATGATAGCCCAAGGTGTATATGCAGTTTTACGAGTTGTTTGGTAAACCTTTTTTCTAATTCTGCAAAGTAGTCACTTTCATTCATTTTTGAACTCCTTGAAAGAAAAGCTCCATCTGAGCACTTGTCCTTTCAGGCTCATTAAATATTTGAAAGTGACTAGAGTCATCTTTTCATCCTTTGCTTGACTCTCTAAAGATGAAAAGGTCAAGTTTTGTTCCTGTCTTAAAATTTATTCGGCGACGTTCACATTTACCTTTTTAGATCTTCTTTGCATTTTAGTTTGTGTAGGGTTAACTTCCTTACTCATTGGTTCTCCCTAGGGTGTTTGATTTAAATCATCCTGGCGGAATCACCAATCTCATCCCCCGTTCCAAGTGACCAAGGATCTCCATCTTCTGTCACTTCTAAGGTACCAGTTGTTAGTGATACTCTTCCTGTTATTCCGAGTATCCAACCGCTTAACTCTCATACTCCAAAGGACAAGTCTTACAATATTCATTAGAACCCCATTTGGGAGCCTTCTGAAGAAGACTTTCCCATTACTCCTCCTAGTGTTTCAGCCCCGATGTCTTCCTCCGACAAGGATGAGACGAACCCCGTCTCCCGTGAAGAAACCTTTATGGCAGGAGGTGAAATCCATATATCTATGAAAACTTCACCCTTCCATGTCACCTCTCTTGGTATCTCGTTTCCTTTATGCTATAATGCTTTGGCTGATATCATGGGTTCTAGATCTCCGCTTACGAGTTCCATGTGGTCTCATACCGTTGCTCCAACTTCAGAGCATTTTACGCCCTAGATTCACAATGTGACTGTCACATCTGTTCCAACTATTCCAACCATTTGTGTGGCTTCTTCAACCCCTGTTGTCAGTGTCGTCACTACATATTCAATTGTGACCACTATTGCTGGATCTTTAGCTAGTCCTACAAATAGTGGTCCATCGGCATCCGCATCTGGAGTTGTTAATCTTACCCTGACTGCCCCACCTTCTTCTGGTTCCATTCCAGCAGGGAGGCATATGATCAATATTTCTAAGCTCTTCAAAATCTGGATCCACAAAATCCATTTCATTAGTATGATTCTCAAGGAACTCATATTTATCACCCTGGACCTATGCCACCTCAACCTGTGGTTGAGGTCTCAATTCTGTTATCTATTACTTGGGGTACCACCACTTATCATGGTGGCCAAGCACAATCTTCAAGTGTTCAAGGACCACCCTATCAAGGTCAACCATCATATAGGTAGCCGCCTCATGGACAGCCATATTATGATCAACCTTATCCAAGGCAACCTGTCGACCCATAACGACAACCCTTCTAGGGACAACCTTCGGCCTTCAATGGTTTATCTTTTACATACTTCGAGCAACCTTCTAGTAACCTGGGACAACCTTACATGCAACAAGGCCAACCTAGTATCCAGCAAGGCTACCCTTCTGGGCAAGTCGGCCAGCCTCACATTCAACAAGGCCAACCGACTGTCCAACCTAGTCAACCCTCTGGACAAATTGGTCAGCCTCAAATCCAATAAGGCCAACCAATTATCCAATCTGCTCAACCATCTGGTTAGTTAGGGCAACCCTCAGTTGTGCAAGGTCAACCCAATGCCCAACAAGCTCAACCTTCTAGGAAAATGGGTCGACTTCAACCTCAACTAGGTCAACCTTCTACCCAGATGGCTCAGTCTCGGTTCTCCCAAGGACATCCATCTGGGCCTACTCAACCGGGCACTCAAATGCTCATCGCTGCTCAAGCTCCACCCAATTTTCAGCCCCAGCCTGGGCTCCAGACCCATTCCTGTCTTCAAACTCAAGTTGGGCCCCAAACCAAACCTAATCATCAAATGCAGCCTGGCCCCAGGCTCAGTTTGGAGCCTAGCCGCTTTATGGTTTCCAACAGCCCCAAGGGAAAACTCAATTTGCCCCATACAAAAATTATCAACAACCACAAGTTAACCCTTATCAGAATTTTCAGCAACCATATGCTGCTCTTGTGAGTCAAGTTGGTAATCAGTGGAATGCAGGGGGTCAAATCTAAGGTCACCATCCAGTTACAGCTATAACACCTATGGAAAAAATCCCTATGGACAAAACCCTTATGGGAAAAATCCGTCTGGACAAAATCAATGGTTGCAACCGAGAATTGGATGGAACTCCGATGTTGATTCTTACCCGCGGGCTCAAATGTCCTTCAACCCTCAATTACCCTTTTTGGCGATGTTGGAATTACCGGATGTGTCCAAACTAACCAATGATCCTATCCTTCATAATCTGTATTGGCCCCCAGTTCCGACTAAGATTCCTGGTGATTGTCCCAAATTCGATGGTAAGGCTGGAGAGGATCCCCAACCTCGTTTCATGACATATCATCTATGGTGTTCATCGAATTCATGGCTTGATTATTCAATCTAGGTCCACCTATTCCAACAGAATCTCACTGGCTCCTCCATAAAATGGTATATTGAGTTAGCTCGTGGAACTTTTCAGGACTTTAACTTGTTGTCTATGGCATTTTTAACTCATTTTCAGTTGTTGATTCGATATAAAATGGCCACACACCTCCTAACATCTTTGAAACAGAACACGACTATGCATATCTCTGATCACATCCATGAATGGAGATATTGTCGTCATTTAATTAAGTTCTGGATCCCCAACCAGCTTCTGACCGACTAGTTCACAACTTCGTTCGTCAGTCCGATAGCCCGGGACATTGCTATGGGGGCATGTGTAACTGAAGAGTAGGCCATTGCACGTGCTTAGTACCTTGACTTGGTTTACTCCCACTCTAGTACGTTATATGATTATTTTCTAGACGCTCTGTGACCCGGAACATCCCCAGCTTCATCAACACCATCTGTTGATGGTGTCATAGGTTTCGTTAACGCATCCTCTCGAAAAGCTCCTACCAACCCTGCAAAGAAAAAATCTAATGCTCCAAATGAAAATGCTTCCCAGGCTTCATCCAATTCTAGTAAGACTTCCGAGGTTAACGCCATTCAGTCCACCTCTATGGACAAAACCTCAAAAGGTAAGAAGAAGGAAAAATTAAAGAATAAAGCCGATCAACCTAAGCAGGATCCCCCTAAGCCTCTGGGCGAGGAAGGTACGAAGCACAAACGTAAGTACCCTTGTCTTATTTGTGATGAGGATCACTATACTAAAGACTACCCAAGGTCTTCTGAGGTTAGTCGTTTGCTAAAAGGTGCCCTTGGGACTCTTGTTGTGCTTAAGGAGCCTTTTCCCTCATCGTAGACTCAAATGGTGGCTGATCCATCTCAATCCTCTTCCCCCTTTGGCTCTCAAGTTTGTATGGCTGGGACAATTCCCATCCAAATTAGTACACGGTCAAAAGAGTATCCTTCACGCACCGAAAAGGAAACTGAGGTTCCCTCTAGTGCTCCTCCATCTAGTTCAAGTCTGCTCCATATCGAGTCACTGAGTACTGAGTCGGTCATTCGACCTCCTCATAAAGGAGTGCTCCAGAAGTCTTCTTACAACCCTAATGCTCATGCTGCTAAGCATTATAGCATCATTGAGGACTTAGCCCAAGCTCCTTCGACTATGTCTGCATTAGAGGTCCTCTAGAGTTGTCCCTCCCAGAGGAATTCATTGCTATCATCCATCAGTGGAATTGACCCGGCTGACTCAGATTTGATCACTTTTGACCTTGAAAATCATGTACCAAGACTGCCTCACCAAATAGCCTTCCTTATTCAAGTCATCATCAATTCTAAGACTATTCACCATACTATTATTGATGAAGGCGCTTCTACTTGCATCATGTCTGTTGCTTGTTGGAATGTTATTGGTTCTCCAACCCTGATCCAGTCTCCCAATACCTTGGAAGCCTTCAATGGGAGAGATTCCCGTCCTTATGGTATACTCCCACGTCTGCCTATTACTCTGGAAGGGAAGACAGTCGAAGTTGTTGATGCCAATTTGACTTAAAACCTCCTCTTAGGAAGAAGCTGGACCTATGCCATGTGAGCCGCGGCCTCATCTCTATTTCATGTCCTTCATTTTCCCCATCAAGGGAAGATTGTCACAGTAGACTACTTGTCCTTCTTCGCCTCCTCTTCTTTTGATGGCAACGTGCCTTTCATGGAGCACACCTCCATTCCATATGAGAGTGTGGGTGTTGGACTTTTTAAAGATCCTTCCCTCATAGGTGTTTTTTCACTCCCACATCCAAACATCACTCCCATCAATATGATTTCTATTCGTTCCAATTCGTGGGTTCTTCCTCCCGCTAATTGATTAGAATCTTGGGGTGATGTCATGTCGTTGAGTCCCGCCGAGCTCAATTACATCGAAATTGTTTCTGCATCGGCTTCATTTCCTGAACCTGCTCCTTCGAGTAGGGCTCTCGAATCATACATCCAATCCCCTTGTCTTGGAGATGCCACTTCTTTAGACCTCTTACAAGAAATCTTTCCTTCAAACGAAGCGATTATCAAGACTATGTCTTCCGAGGAACCCCCTTGGTCTGATCATCAACATCGTTCCTCGTTTCTCCCTACCCATGGGGCTATGCTTACTTTTCTTGAGTGGTTTGCTTCCTGTGTCCCCTCCCAACCCCTTAAGACACCTATTCAAATCCATGAAGTTTTCTCTAAGGGCAATATGGGGAACATTACGTAAACTCAACCTATCGACATCTCCGTTAATCCAGGGATTGTCGAGCACATTCACATCGAAGTAACCCGTACTCTGGAGGAGATTCAACTTTATACTGATCTTTTTTTAGAATTTTGTGATTTTTTTGCTTGATCCTATGAAGAGATGCCCGGAATCGATCCTAGCATCATGGTGCATGAAATACCTATGTATCCGAGTGCTAACCTGTTTGACAGTGTCTACGCCCCGTGCACCCCAAAAGGCTGCAGCTATCAAAGCAGAAGTTGAAAAGCTTCTTAAAGCTGGTTTTATTTACCCCATCCCACTTATAGATTGGGTTTCTAATATTTTCCCTGTGACCAAGAAACAGGGCACTATCAGGGTATGTGTTGATTATCACGATATTAATCATGCCTGTCCCAAAGATAAATACCCTACACCTTTCATTGACTAGCTCATTGATGAGTGTGTGGGGAGTGAGATTTATTCATTTATGGACGGTTTCTCTGGTTACAACTAGATCAATATATCGCCCGAAGATCAATACAACACTACCTCCATCTATCCATGGGGTACTTTCGCCTATAAGAAACTTCCTTTCGGTCTTAAAAATGCCAGTTTTACCTTCCAACATGCAATGTCTTATGCATTTCATGATATTCAGCACATTGTACAACCTTACCTGGATGACCTTCCAGTTCATTCAGCAAATCACCCGAACCATCCAAAACACCTTCGTGAAATCTTTCTTCGCTATCGACACTATTGTATTCGCCTTAATCCACATAAATGTGTCTTTTGCGTTGAATCCAACAGACTTCTTGGGTTTGTCATCTCTAAAGAGGGCATCCACCTAGATCCCTTTAAGGTTGAAGCCATCTTGAATCTTCCTCCCCCTGCTTCTTTGCAGAAATTGCAGAGTTTGCAGGGTAAAGCAAATTTTTTATGTTGTTTTATTTTGAACTATGCTGAAGTGGCCAAAGGCTATATGCATTTATTAAAATGGGATACCCCTTTTGTTTGGGATACTGTTGCACAAGAGTCATTCAAGCAGATCAAGGAACTCCTTATTTCTGCTCCATTGTTACGTCTACCTAATTATCACCATGACTATACTCTTTATTTAGCCACCGCCGATAGCACTATCGGCATGGTTCTAGTCCAAGACGATGATGATGGTACTAAGCACGTTGTCTATTATCTTAGCCACAATCTACTCGATAAGGAAACTCAATATGCTTATGTCGAGAAGTTGGCCTCGGCCGTCGTTCATGCCTCCAATGTTTCCGTCACTATATATTGTTGCGCACCACAACGGTGTTTTCTGACTGTAACCTAATGACGTACATCTTGTCATGTCAGTTACTAGGGGGCAATTACTCAAAATGGGTTGTCATCGTTCAAGAGTTTGACTTGGAGTTCACTACAGCCAAGTCTAAGAAGTCCCTCGTTTTTGTTGAGTTGCTCTGTGCCCTACCATCTTCAACTACTTCCTCTCGATCTGAGGACCATATTCTGGATGAGTCTCTATTCTTGATTAGCACCCTCCATCCATGGTACGGGGATATTATTGCCTACCTTCAAATGTCCTCCTTTCATCCTGATTTATCTAAGAATGCTCGGTGACGTATTCGCCATCATTCTCAACCCTATCGCATTATCGGGAACACCCTATACCATGTCGGCACTGACTCCGTTCTCTGCCATTGTCTAACATTCGAGGAGGCCAAATGAGTCTTGAATGACTCCCACTCTGGCGCCTGTGGTGGTCATATGTCTAAGTATGCTACTACTCAGAAGATCCTTCATGCTGGTTATTTTTGGCTGTCTATTTTCAAGGACTACATTCTTATCGTCCAATCTTGTCATGCGTGCCAAATCTACCAACGGAAGATGCATGCGCCTCCTGCTCCTTTGCACCCTGTTATTACCGTTGGCCCTTTTGCCAATTGGGGCATTGATTATATGACCTGTAACCTATCTCGGCCAGGGGGCATGGGCATATCATTGTTGTCATTGATTATTTCACGAAATGGGCCAAGGTGATGCCTACACTATCTAATGACGGTAAGGCAACAGTGCATTTTTTATTCAATCATGTCATTTCACGTTTCGGAGTCCCTCAGGCGATCATCATTGATCATGATTCTCATTTCTGTAATCATATGATGACTGAGTTAACAACCCAACTAGGCTTGAGGCATGATAGTTCAATGCCATATTATCCTCAAGCTAATGGCCAAGTAGAAGCTGTCAACAAAGTTTTGGTCACAATGCTTCAACGCACCATTGGCATGCACAAGTCCAACTAGCATCTGATGTTGTTTTCTGCCTTATGAGCCTATCAAACTTCAATGAAGGATGCCACTGGATTCACCCCATTCCAATTGGTTTACGGTATGGAGGCTCCTCTTTCGATTGAGTGTGAGATCCCTTCGCTTAAATTAGCCATCAAATTGCTCCCGAACACTACTCTGGTAGAAGAATGTCTTCTTTACCTAGAGCAGTTGGATGATACCCATCGACTAGCCTCTCTATTCATCAAAGCGTAGAAGAAGAGAGTGAAACCTCACTTTGACCAAGCTGCTCATCCTTGTTCTTCATTGAAGGAAATTTAGTCCTGCTCTATGATCAAGTGAATGATAAGCTGGGGGAAGGCAAATTCGAGCCTATGTGGCATGGGCCTTACATTGTAAAGCATGTTTTGCAAAAAGGGGCTTATGAGCTAATTGATTACTAAGGGAATCCTCTAGATAAGCCCTGAAACGGGCTTTATCTGAAAAAATATTATGCATGAATCTCGTGCATCTAATTTGTACATATGTGTGTCTTCAGCATGTGTGTTTTCAGTGTGTGTTTTCTTGTATGGCTTGGTGTGTAGGCGTAATTGCCGCTTATTGTGTCTTTTTACTTCTTTGTAGATGTCTGCTACACCTTATGTTGGTTTCACTGATGGTGCCTGCCGTAGTACCTAGAACCTCTCCTCCGTGGCAAGGGTAATCTATGATCCTCACGGTGAGTTAGTAGACCTTCAAGGTGTTTGTCTGGGTTGTACCACAAACAATGTTGCTGAATATAGCACTGTCATTGAATTACTGACCGAGGCTATTAGCCTCGATATTCATGCATTGGTTGTGAATCTGGATTCTCAACTTGTTGTCCACGAACTTCACGGGTGTTATTCCTTCAGAGATCATAAAATTTTAAGGTTGTATTTACGTGTTAAATTATTGGAAAGAAATTTCGATTTTATTACATATCAACACATTCCAAGAAGATTGAACAATTAACTGAGGCATTAGCAAATCGTGTATTAGACATACATTTATGCAACATGTAATCAAACATCGTATAAAAGCATTTAGACACAATAATGAACCATAAGATAGCATGTATATATATATATATATATATATATATATATAATATATATATAATATAATATATATATATATATATATATATAGATATGTTGTGTGGCACACCAAGGCACTCAAAAAATAAGTGTATATGTCAAAAAATAGAGTCTATGCCCAATACATCTGAGACACATGTCTCTCAAAAAATTAGCAGAAAGTAAATCCTAGGCATCTACTGCAGTGGGTTATGCTCTCTGTAGCATACCACTTCTTGTGCAACTCGTCTCAAGAGTCTATGCACCCTAGGTATCACTCCGACTGTATGTATATGGTACTCTATTGGGACCTTTTTGATCCCCCTGTAATCTGGGATCCCGTCTGTCAGGCCCTCAAGGTTACGAGCTACCTCCTCCACTGATTTGCCAGCTGGGGGAACCAAGGCCAGCTTTCTGATACCTTGTGGATACCTTCGTGCCTCAGGAGCTAGTCCCACAAGCCTCTCTGGTCCCACATCTACAAGTAACATACTGGACGTCATTAAGACATATGCATGATAAAATCCAAAAACATCATAAAAACTAAAACACAAAAACAGTGTGATGTTTTAATCAAGTGTTTTACCTCCATCATCCCACTGCTCGCCAGCAAGAAGCATCATGTCGGGGTCTCCGCAAAAGTCCACATCTACATATGGCCAATCCTCAACAAAGATCGTCTGGTAATCTAGCCACGCTCGGAATAGTGTCCCCCATGATACTGGTTGACCACCCCCCCCGTCCCCCCGCGGCATAACATGTGCCCAATGGGTGATGCAAGTCTCCCGTGGCCCAATTCTATCTAAGTCCATGTCCTACAATTGAAGAGACGGCACCCGCTCCAGCATGAGCGGGATCAAAATAGACTTGTATCCAAACTTCTTCGCCTCCCCGCAACGACACTTTGTGAGCTGCCTCTTCATGTTACTGGCCACTGCTTCGGCCGAGTTGAACATGGTCGGGTTAATACAATCAAGAGCTAACCAGAGGTGAGTCTTCGTTGCCTCGTGTTGGGCTTGAGAGCCCATTGTTCTCGTCACCATGAATAACACTGAGCGAAGAGTCAAGTCTTCCACTGTCGGGATCTATAATTTCCCGCTAGAGTTTGATTTGTGTGCCCCTAGGCACACCCATGCTATCAACATGTGTATTGACTCGCCGAAAACTCGTTGGCCCTCTAAGATAGGCCTCTTGCTGCGACGAGACAACCCAGTCAAGAAATATATATCCATAGCATCAAATTCAATGTCTTTTCCCTGGATGATGAACTTCCCATCCATCAGGTTCCAAGAGCGGATTAACAACTCTAGCAAATCAAGTTATGCTCAAAGATGTGGAGTGAGGAATAATTTCAACAATCCACATGCAAGTAAAGCTCTTCAGCACCCAAGATCGTTAAAAGTTTGTTCATCATTGATATCATGAGTTCTTTCTTGCCACACAAATGCCATATTGCCCTGCGTCAAAGGAAAAATGGATTAGAACCTTTTTCATAAGCTTAAATCCATAAATTATAAAAAAAATCAGCGTCATGGCACCGTTGCGGTTGTTTTCCAAACAACGGCGATGGCTCGAGGTTAGTAGTTCATTTTTCCTATGATCATCACGAGAGTACATCTATCTCTCGTGACGATCTTGATGGTGGTATGTGTTATCATGCCCAGTTGTTGCTAACCCGAGCGGATCTTCCGCGACGACTGAAAGGTAGATTTGGATTTGAAAATCCTCCTAAAACCCCCTACCTAATACCAAATTGAATGAAAAAACCACTGAAATGTAGCACAAAGGAAAGATTACTTACTTGGTGAAGGTCTCGAGAGAAATCGTGGATCATTGGTGCTAGAATCGAGCTCGGGACGTCGTTAAGGTTTGCACACCAAAACACCAAAGGTAAAAACTCACAATGTAAATGTAAAAATAAAATTACCATACCCTCCTGTCATATTTTTTTTTCAAAAAATTAGAGTTTTACACTATAGGGTTAGGGTTTATTTCCGTTTATTTTTGTGGTTTTAATTAGGGTTTTGAGTTTTGACCTAATTTCCACATGAATAATGTATTTATGTTGCATGGACCTTATGGTGTAATGTTTTTATGTAGAACTAGGGATGACTAGTACGTGTCATGATCCATATACACATGGTTTGTAAAGTCCTCTTTAAGCTCTTTTCTAACTTAAAAGACAAAAAGATTGCCTAGTTATTCCTTTTGACTCGTTAAACAAAATAAAAGGCAGTCAACTTTGAGCTCTTTTCCAACTGTGTAAATGTGAAAAGATTGCCAGATTTTTGTCATTTCAAGTTCGATATTGGTCACGAAATGACGTGTCTTCGATCAATTTTCTAATTTTTCAGATCGAGGTCACTAATTATGAAAAGCACTCCTTAATCATAATGGTCAAGCGGTTCTCTCGAGTATTATTTTATACTTTTTCAGGCTCGAGGGACACAAAATTACGAAAAAGGACCCCCCTGGAATTTTCTTTTTCGTGTCTTTTTCAAACTCTCTAAACATGAAAAAGACTATGAGTTTTACCTATGTCAGACTCGTTAAACCCTGACGACATTGGACTCGCCACCATGACAATACTCGAGCTTCTCCTCCCTAGGGCTCATTAAATTATCACTAGGTTGGATTAGTCTAAAGGTCAAACTTATATTACAAGCATATGCTATCCCTTCAAGCTTGTTTTCAAAAATAATTGGGATACTCACCAGCAATGGTTGGGGGGGGGGGGGAATTTGGAAGTCATCATTGGTTACCTACAGCAGCTAGTCATTCTTGAACATCGACACTTTTTCTTCTTGCTGGGTTGGGACATCCACACATCGTCATTTGGCCTTCCAAGATTTTGGGTTGTCATTTTGCCTCATTCCATTTGATCCGTGTTGTCTCCATCAAGCCTCTGGTCCCTTGGTACCAAAATGCTGCCACATTCCGAAGTCGTGTCACTAATACGTTCAAGAGTATAATCCTTCTACAGTTTACACCTTTACCTCCTCCTCTAATATTATGCTTCACCATCTACCACTTGTTCCTCGTCTCGTGTCGTTGATGGGGGAAATATTATGGCCCTCTTGCAACAGATCATCTCTTGTCGACACCAGCTCATTATCCAAGAGATTGATCTAGAGATACCCTTTGGTACCTTGGAGCTTGCATGCCTTAATGGCAAGTTCTTTGCGCCTAACGATAGACTTTCATGAATGGTCTTCGATTGGGTGATTCCACGAGTGTTCGACTTCAACTCATTTTTCACACTTAGTGGATTGTACTGGATAGTACCTTGAAAGCCATTGGAATTATTGGTGGTTTCTCTCACACTTGTTAACGGTTTTCATTATTAACCAGTAATCAAGCAAATTTCTATCATGCTCGACCCCAGTACATTTGTTCGCATGCTAGAATTTGTACTATGATTAGTTGAGTTTCAAGACCCCGAACTAAGATTACATGTGTTCGGGCTGCGTGGATTGGTTCGTGATTACATATATGACTCTTTAATGGATGGATACAACCATGCCTGAGTCTTCATAGATGGTTGTGACCATACCTTTATCATTATCATGGTCTTGTCAACTGGATGGTTGCGTCCATACCACAGACCTAGTCTCCTATGTCTTTTGGATGGTTGCGCCCATGCCTAAACTATATGTATTTCACTATCATAGATGTCGGTTGTATTTGTGCCTACAGGATCTTCGAGGTGGTTTTTCCAATTTAGAAAGTTCCGTAAAGCATTTCATCCCTCCCAATCTCTCGGGCTTCATGCTTTAAGGGGCATCTATTACACAATAATTTGTCACTGTCCTCAACTCAGTCCCTCTGTTGTGTCATGTTTCAAATAAACATGTTCATATCCTCCCACTGATGTAAGAAGATTAAGAAAATGATCTCTGATGCTACAAATTGACCCTCATTCCCTAAGTTTCTACCTCATCGCGAGTAAATCCTTAATAGACACGATGATCCCATGGCATAAACGGTCTCATCACGACTTCGTCACAGGTGTACATCTGTTTCCCGCAACAGTTGGATTTCTAGACCCAGCCCAAGGTTATGAGCTATATATAGTGACAATGGGTCTGCATGCATTTCCCCCTAGCGATGCCATCATGGAGACATAGTTTGTGGCTAGTGACAACCCAGATTGGGTGAATTTGGTCCAACAGTCAGCCTTCTGGATGTCTCTAGACCTAGTTGTTGGGTCAATTTGGGTCGCCCTTTGTTGGGTCCCTATAATACTAGTGATTACCCCATTACTATTGTAGTTGTACCCCAATTAATTTTGTTGTGCCCCTATTGTCCCCATATTGTTATTAATGTGCCCCATAGAATCCCTCTATTGTTATTTTTGTGGCTTTATATTATTATTGTTAGGTCGGTTGGGTTATATTGTGACTCCTTAGACTCCTATATATAGAAAGGAGGCTTTTTCATTTGAATCATCGAACAATTTTTCATTTATGTAATGTAAAGGAGGTTTCCCCCTCGAAGAGGCTAAATTTTAAGGCGTTGATCTATCTTTTCTATCTTTTTCTTTAGCTGGTTTCATAACATTTGGTATCAGAGCTTTGGATTCCAGGGTTTCGCTACTCCAAACAGGTCATGATGACATTTTCGCTATAACTTGTTTTCTGTGACGTTTCAAAAGCAAAAAAAAAAAACTGTTTGAGACAAAATCGCACTGAACCTTGGTTCCAAATTTCAGAGCTTTGCACACTATATTTCCGAAGATATGATCTGAGGAAGTTGGTCTTTTTGTAGACTCCTGAATTACATTCCAAACAGGTGACCTGGGGAAAATCATCATAAGTGTCTCTCTGAGCATCGGATTGAAATTTTGTAAGAAGGTACAAAAAGAGGACGGACTATAGTTTCTTGTATATATTTTGCAGAGCCAAAGGTCGGAACAGGGACACGTGGCACATCGTACAAGTTTGCTCTACTGAATTAGTCTATAATCAGGTCACTATGGGAGATTTGGCATAACTCTTCATTGGAGAATCCAATTGGGGTTAGACTAGTGGAATTGGAAAGAGGACACAGAGGACTACTGCAGGTCGCAATTTCAGAACTGGAGGATCCGAAATTATAGAGATACAGTAGAGGCAATATTGATCTCCTACAAAGTGAAAAAAGGTGTGTAGATTTTTTAAATTTTTTCTTAAGCTTGGTTTGAAAAATTATTTTGAAGGAATTCAAAGGGCATAGTAGAGCATTAGTATCGGTAACTAATGCCCCGAGGAAAGAAAATGCAAACACCTAGTAAGCAATATGAAAGCTCTAGCATGACTCATGAATAAGAGGAAGAAATGCTACATGATATATCAAAATTACAAGACGAAGTGCAACAAATTTCACACTCACAAAAGCTAACAGAAGCTAAGATAAATGGCGTGGAATCTAAGATAAAGGGTGTCGAAGCCAAGATTGATGATTTGAAGATAGATTTGAAGGCAGATTTGACAAATTTTCTACAAGAAATACTTACTAATGGTGAAAGGGGAGTAAAGGAAATTCATGATGTGAACAAAGGAAATGTTAATCATGATTTCATAGACTCTAATGTTGGATCGAAGATGCACCATATTCCAAAAATTGGTATGAGGAAGTTTGATGGCAAGGATCCCACAACATGGATATTACAGATGGAGAAATTTTTCGATCTCAATAATGTGCAAAACATACAAAAGGTACGTATTGCAACTTTATATTTGGAACCAAATCAGTTTGTGTGGTATCAATGGCTTTGCTCTTGTAAACAAAATATCACTTGGGCAATTTTTACAAAAGAATTGACAGCACATTATGAGGATACAAAAAGAAACACATTTTTTTAGCCAATTGATAAGTCTCAAATAAAAGGGTTCAATAATGGAGCACATTGAGGAGTTCCAAAAATTGAACATAAGGGTAAAAAATATTCCAGAGGAGCATAGGATTGATGTGTTCATAGGGACTTTAAAGGATAATATCCAACAT
>APFE031082294.1:172538-199029 GCA_000404065.3 Pinus taeda | reverse complement strand
CATCCTCAATCTGATGGGCAAACTAAGATAGTAAACAAATGTTTGGAAGGATATCCTCGTTGCTTTGTATCTGATAAATAGACACAATGGGTCAAATGGTTGCCTCTGGCTGAATGGTGGTATAACACTTCCTACCATAAAGCAACAACAATGACCCCATTTATGGCACTTTATGGATATCAGCCACCATCCATCACATCATATTTAGGAGAAAATTCTAAGGTTCAAGTAGTGGAACATCACATCGAACATCAAAAACAAGTCCTCCAACTCTTAAAGGATAAACTTGTGTTGGCACAGAATAGAATGAAACAACGGGTAGATCAACATCACAGTGAAAGAAGTTTTGATGTAGGTGATTGGGTATTCCTATGGCTACAACCATATAAGCAAATTTCCCTCAAGCAAGCTAAGCATTATAATAAATTATCACCAAAGTATTATGGTCCATACAAGGTGTTGCAAAAGATTGGTACTATGGCATACAAATTGGAGCTTCCTGCAGCTTCTCAATTGCACCTAGTTTTCCATGTTTCATGTTTAAAGAAGGTTATAGGCGATAAGCGCCCAGTTAAAAAAAATATTGCTAGAACTTGACGAGGAAGGAAAAATTATAATGGAACCAGAAGCAGACATAGAAACAAGAACTCGATAGCTATGAAATCGATCAATTTTAGAGTATCTTATCAAGTGGAAGAACTTATCTGCTGAAGATTCCACATGGGAGGATGAGAATTTTATACAGAAGCATCCAAAACTACTCAAGCACTGAGGACAACACTTTTTTGAAGGAGAGTGGCATGTTGGGTCCCTATAATACTAGTGATTACCCCATTACTATTGTAGTTTTACCCCTTATAAATATTGTTTTTTCCCTACTGTCCCCATATTGTTATTACTGTGCCCCATAGAATCCCTCTATTGTTATTTTTGTGGCTTTATATTATTATTGTTAGGTCAGCTAGGTTATATTGTGACTCCTTAGACTCCTATATATAGAAAGGAGGTTTTGTCATTTGAATCATCGAAGAATTGTTCATTTATGTAATGTAAAGGAGGTTGCCCCCTCGAAGAGGCTGAATTTTAAGGCGTTGATCTGTCTTTTCTATCTTTTTCTTTAGCTGGTTTCATAACACCCTTCCACCTCTGGAATGGTAGCTCCGTCTTTTGTGCTACCTTCCTTGAGGATGCGTTCTTTCTCCCTCATTTCATGGAGACTCCTTCTCCTATAAAAGCACTCACCTTTGCTATGATCTGCTTGTTCTTTTGGTTGGGCATTGTTGCTAATGCTTTTAAGTCTGATAGATAGCTGGTGTGAGTGTGACAAGTGTGGTATTGTTAATAGCTTGTGAGAGGTTGTGGAGTGCCCTTAACTTTGTATTAAAGCTTATGAGTGAGAGGGAGATATTGTATGTTGGGAGACCCATCCTAGAAGAGTGAATGCTTGGAGAAACATATTGGCTGGACCCTCCAAGAAGGCTTGTGACGTCAAGACTTGGTTGTAAGCTTTGCTCTTGATTCATTATTAATACAATAATTGATGATTTCTTATGTCTTGTATGTAATTTACTTGATAGCTCATGATTTCTTGACTTTATGAGTAAATAGATCATTTTTGTTCTCAGTCACGTGCTCTGTTGTTTTCTTGTGTTGTTTCAGGTTGATTTCTCATTAAGGAGAAGGAAACAGAAGCTAGAGCAGCACAACGGAACTTCATCAACCACCAATTTGAGGTAGGCCTCCAACGATGACTATTTAACGGAATCAATTGTTGTTTTGTCTTTGTTGTGACTAGACCCACTCTAGGGCTAGAGGGGTTGCCTCTCTCCATAGAGGGAACACTTTCCTGCATCACAAGTAGAAGTTGCGCAACCTTCATGATCAGTCACATAGGTATGTTGCAAGTTAGTTCTCATGTTCATTTTGGTTTTTGACTGATAGATTGCTTGTCATGAGTGTTTCCATGTCTCCACGTATCACAGGTGTTCATTTTCCTCTCAACAGCACAGGTACAATGTTTTCTAGGAGAGCAGAGTCAAGGACACTGTTCATAGCACACTTGGGGATGCAATCAATCAAGTGTCTATGAACTTGCCTACCCATGAAGACACCAAATTGTTCGCAGACGAGGACATCAAGACATGATGAGAACATCATTACAGCAAGAAGCACCATGAACAACAGTTTA
The DNA here is from genome assembly GCA_000404065.3 of Pinus taeda. Classification (NCBI taxonomy): domain Eukaryota; kingdom Viridiplantae; phylum Streptophyta; class Pinopsida; order Pinales; family Pinaceae; genus Pinus; species Pinus taeda. Next base: position 196,841 of record APFE031082294.1, on the reverse strand, counting down.
ATGCATCATACCGGATGCAATGAACACAAGATGAAGGTTGTTGACAACGTAGAGGTAGAACAAAGTTGCAAGCTCAAGAAGATCTACTTGTGGTGAAATCAACTTTGGAGACTCAAGCTATGAGGTGATGGCACAACATGAAGATCACGTCGAGGCAGAGAACGAAATAGACAATGAGTTTCATGTGCTCAAGCAGCAACTCAAGGAAGAATAGGAGCTGCACAGATGATAGAATGAGTTGTAGTAGGAATAGGTATAGTAGGGGGTGCAACATGCACTCACAGATGAAATTGAGCCCGTACAAGTTATAGATCCATCCCAAAAGTTGGCATGGAGTAGGCAAGGCAAGTAGTGTTGTCTATTGCATGTAAGGGAATGTAGAAACATGCATGTCATTGTGCGCATGCATGCGATCCCACCCATTTGGCACACTCACCGAGGCGAATACAAGAATCAAGTCTGAATGGAGCTGAACATGTACTTTGATAAGTTGATGTGCATGACCACCAACACACACTTGAAGATTAGCATAGACAATATGCATCAGTTTGTTGCCGGTTCAGTCACACCCATAAGACCGTACGCATGCTATCGGACGAATTGGATGGAGGCGCCATACTAATGCACCCAGATGCAACGGAGGCAAGAGTTCGCTTCAGCAAGATGTCACCATGGAACACATGCACACTATTACGGATGACCAATCTTGGCATCGGCTCACCACCTTGACTATCATGAGCATGTCAAAGAGCTGGCCTCACCAAAATGGACCAAGTGTCAGTGATGTCTTGCATGGATTGCTCAAGCCATTTTGGATCACATGGGCACATGTGCATTGCAATGTAATGTCTTGTCAAGTGGAAGTTCAAGTGTCAATAGTTGGATGTAATAGTCATATAGTAGATGAAGAGTAATGAGGGTAGATGAATTGTCACAAAGGGGGGTGTCAAGGGTCACCCCACCTTTGCTATAAATAGTACCTCATAACTCATTGTATAGGTTTTTGGTTTGCCAAGCTTTTGATAAGACTATCTTAGAGAGAGATTGGACAATAGTGTAATGCTCTTTGGCTTCTCCACTACATAGAGCTAGTATATCTCTTTGGAGGAGCAGGCGGTTGTGGCTGTAACATTCCACTATTAAAACTACTGGTTGGACATGGATGTATTGTATTACTGGAACTTAAACTTCTTAATATAACAGAGGCAACACGTTTCATGCATATGTTCTATTTTATTCTATTTGGTTTACTCTAAATGATATATGTATTTGTTTTCTTATGCATGCATGTATGGACTATTCTATATAAGTATGTATGAATCTTTCCGAAATGTGATGTTGGTTCAACCATCACTTTGGATTGCTTGCTAAATTGCTTTCTAGCATGTGATGCATCTTTTCTTATGTGTTCTCTTCCAAGCCATGTACTATTATAGGTTTCCAAGGGGTGTGCTCACCTCACTCTCCATATGTTAGAACCTCTCATGCACCTTCCTTGACTTACTGTAACTATCACACCGTTGCTACCAACTGAGACATCTTACTTGCCTCTGTGTAAAATCCCGGTCAAGGCATTACCGTACGACCCAATTTTGGGACTCCTACACCAAACAGTCTAAGGTCTAACTAGGACTTCTTACCAGGGAGATCCCTTGACATGTTGGCGGGTCCAGCACTATAATCATTTCTAGCGCTAGAAGGAGGGACAAATGACAAGCTGCGTCCTCTCATCATGTTTTGAACCTTTGCATATCTATCATGGATTCTTGCACTCTTCTCCCTCTACGATGTTTTTCGAACCATGAAGATGTCACCATCATGAGGGAGTTTTTCGATCACTTGTCCACTTACACGTATGATGGTCAAGGCGAAGTGGCATGGCTTGAGTTCTTACATGACTTTCTTTCCATGCTTCATGAGGAAGTTGGATGTTCTAACGAACGGGCTAGCTTGGTGATTGCATACACACTTCTCGAATCTTCACATCGGTGGTTGTGCAGCCCACTGACTGACATCGTGCACTCACTTGAGCACTTTTGTGATCTCATTGAAGACACTTTCTATCACTTTGATCCAGACCATCTTGACTTACATGCACCTATTGTGCACCTTCCTTGACTTACTGCAGTTGTCACACCCTTGCTCCCAAAAGGGACATCTTAGTTGCCTGTGTGTGAAATCATGGTCAAGGCATTACCATACGACCCACTGCTGGGACTCCTACACCAAATGGTCTGATGTCTAATTGGGACTTCTTACCTAGGATATCCCCTGACATGTTGGCGAGTCCAGCACCATCAACAAAGGTATATGAGATCTCTGAAAAGCTATGCCCAACAAAAGGAACATCTAAAGTGTTGCATGGATTAAGGGTATGTATTTAATTGAAGCTTTTTTATTCCTATTTTAATTATTTGGTAAGGATTTCGAAGATGGGCCATGTTTTTGGGATTAAGAATGAGCATTAGATATTATTGATGGGTAAAAACCACAATATAATGGTGTTCAAGTACCATTTCATAAGTAAACTCACGATCATTTTGGTTGTTTTCATTGCAATCGTTACTTTACCCTGTAATTTATTTGTCAAATTAAAAAAATGGCCTTTGGAATTTGAGATAAACATGTTGACATGTAATAAGTGTAGATGTGAGTTCTATACTCAAAAAATTCATTCTATACCACATGGACTTTATGAACAAATGGATTGATTTTTATGATAAAAAGGAAGAAAAAGTATTAGAATCAAGGAGACAATTTGACAGATTGAACCCAAGAAATACCCCATTTCCTATTGATCTACAAGGGGATTGGGGCAAATATTGCACACTTGAATGGGTTACTAAACAAATTGAAAAACAAATAGAAGATGCAGGAATAGATTCAAACATAACAAAAGACGAAATCAACATGTCTAGTGGAGGTGAAAGAAAGGTACAGTTGGAATTTTATAGAATTTTGTTTCCTTATAGTTTTGACACTATTAATTATTTTAATATGCATCATTATATTTTTTTTAATTGAAATAAAAGGTATTTCATAGGAAAGGAAATATCCAACAATGTGGTCATATGGTCGACATTATCATGTAGAATGTGTAGATGTAAAGAGACGATTCTTTGATTGTGGCATCCTGGTTGAGTTCAAGCAATCTAGTCAATCAAGCTCAAAAAATAATAATATTATTGAAGGTACTCTTCAATATGTCGAGAAAATACAAGAAATTATTGAGATGGATCACTGGTCTTTTAAATGTAGATGGTATGAAACATTTAAGAGGACATGGAGTCATGATACCCATAGTGGATTATTTTCTATAGAAACCTCAAATTTCCTACCAGAGGATAAGGAGCCTTATGTTCTACCAATTCAATGTGAGAAGGTATTTCCTTAACTCAAAAAAGATGCAGTAGCGATCAATAATCTATTAATACATTTTTTATTGTGAATCTATACATTTGTTTATTAATCAAAAAAATTATTATAACATACGTCTAATATATGTATGTACTCTTTAATGTGCATGTATTTTTCTATGAAGATATTCTAGACCCAAAATGGATATTTTTCATACATTATTATCCAAGATTAAAGCATGTATTGGATGATGCATTAGTGGATATTGAGAAAAATAATTATGGAAAACAAAATGAGAGAGAGGGATTAGAGAACATCGAATAAATTGACGTCCATGATGATGTTGAATATGGTTATGTTTAGGCACAATAAGACAACAATATCAAGTTAGATGATGTTATGGAAGACAACAATATGGATGGTATAGAAAATAATGATCCAAATACACCTGGTAACAATATGTATTGTCTATAGTCAAATTTCAATGATGATGAAGAGGATGATGATAATATTAACTACTTGAATGATCATATGAACATTGACAATGATACATTGGATGACATTGTTGCAGAAAATGATGTTAATGACCAAGACTTCTAAAATTTCTGAGTTATTTGTAATCCATGTTTAAAAAAATATTATTTTTATGGTGTAAACTTTGAAATGCTTCACTATTATTTGTGTCAATAGAAATTATATATTGCAATCATCAAAGTTTTCAAGATATGGTCTGAATTTTTGGAAAAAAAATTTAGGATTACTTGAATGCTTCTTCGATTCATTTTGTATCAACATATGTTCATGAAGACATAAACATTAATAAATATTAATGCACATATCTCACGATGATTTGAATAATAAACTTCGTTAACTTAATTATTTTTATATTGTTTTCATTTTAATGTTGGTCGACATAATTTTTTTTTATTTTTTAATAAGAACTGAACATAAAATAATTAAAAAATTATTTTGATTACCTAAAATTAGATGCAAAATTAATAAATTAAAGCTCAATTTTAGTTTCCTATTTCATATCAAAACATGAATATTCAATATCAATAATATCTTTTGAAATAACATATATAAAAATCCAAATCAATATTAATTAAAACGAAATATTAAAAATTACGTCACATACTATAAAGTAAACTTTATAGTAAGAAAATAATTATAAATTTACAAAAAAATTCCATTAACCAATAATAACTAGGCCCTTACCCTTTAAAACCCCTCATCTCCCAATGTCTACGAACTTGGAATTTAAACCCATAATCCCTAATCCCTAATCCATGAACCCTTAAGACCCAATCCATTAATCCAAAATCCCAAAACGGAAAAGCCAAAATCCCCTAACCCCTAAGTTATTGACCCTTAAACCTTTTAGCCATAATTCTCGAACACTTAAGACATAAACCCTTATTACCTAATCCCTTAACACAAAATATCTAAATCACCTAACCCATAATCCATTGTCCCTTAAACCCTTAAGATCTAATCCTCAAACCCTTAATCCCTAATCACTTTAAAAAATACCTAAATCACCTAAACCCTAAGTCATTGGCCCTTAAAAACTTATGCCCTAATCCCTTAAACCTTAAGCCATAAAACCTTAATCCCTAATCCCTTAACACAAAATCATTAAATACCCTACACCCTGTGGGCATTCCCTCTAACTATTATGATTCATAATTCCTAATCCTAAATCCAAAACTATTATAATTACTAACCCCATGATGTACAAGCCTTATCACCGCAAAATTGCTTAACACATAACAACTATAATCCTAAGCCCCTTTAACCCTTAACACCTACTAATTTTGACCCCTAACATCTATTATCTAATATAACTTGTAACCATAACCACTATATCCCAAAAACCATAATCTTATCACCCTTAACTCTTGAAATATAACTGTGATCACTAATTAACTCCCAGTCATAAAAAATATACTTATTAACTAGTAGCATATATGATCGATAACCTAATCCCATATACAAACTTATTATGTAACTCCTATATTCCCTAAAACATAGCCTATATGACATGTCCAAACCTTTTCATTTTTAAATCTTAAACCAAAAAAACCCCTATCCCTAAATGCATATTTCCTTTGGACTTGGCATTAATAACCAAAATTCTTAAATTATTATATCCACTATAATTGACAACTACTATAACTTATAATCCTTAACACTCTAGAAACTCCCAACCCCTATAAATAATCACCTTATAATCCCTTAAAAAAACCCTAACCCTTGACAAATAGCCCTAATAAACCCTAGCACATAATTCAAAACCCCTAGTTTCTAACCCACATAATTATTATCCCTCTATCTCATAGCCCTAAACATATATAAATCCAAACAAACCCCATTGTGTGATGTTATAAACCTTATCCTTATCCCTTATAAACCTTAATAGCTAACCCACATTCCTTAATCCCCACACTCACTAAATATGAACCATTATAAGAAATATATGGTAACATCTATAAAACATAACCCATGTCAATTTTCCCACCTTTAATCCCCATAACCTATAAATCTTAACATATTACCCCCAACACCTCTGATTCTTGACCCATCAAACCCTTTTTACTAGCACTTTAACATGTAATTAGTGATATCTATAAATCAGAACCTATATAACTTATATAACAATTGATCCAAATCACATAATCATTAATCATAACCCATAATTCTTAATTAACCATTGTAATCCCTTACCTTAATAATATTTAACCCTAATTTCTAGTCCACGTAGGTTATATCATGCCTTAGTCCTGTTACATATTGTAGCGGCTACAATATCCTCCAAACTTTTGGTCTTCATCCAAATTTCAGAGCCTTCCTTGGTTTTTCCCCTTGATGGTCGCAAACACTCGGGCTCATCCCATGAGCTCTTGTTGAGCTTTCACACCCTTTTTGCTTGATTGATCATCGATCATCTTTTGGCATGTTGATTTCTATGTCATGCTTGCGAGTTTCTTTTTGGCATTTTGAAGGTTGTCTTGGTAAGTATGAGTTTTTTTTCACTCTGTCGACATTGGTCGCACTCACACACAAAGTTGTAAACACTGTCACAGAAATGTCGTCATGGTCGTTTGAAGACATATTTCAACTGTCGCACTTGTTACAATTAACTGCTGAGTCAGTCTCACTGAGCACATGTTGTCTTGTTGGTTTAAGGTGTCTTTTCATCAAGTCATGCTAAATGTGTGATCACATTTTCATGTATGCAAAAGTACACTTGCTTCCACACTTAGTCAATTTTCCCAAAAATATGGCAACCGAACAACCCTCTATCAACCAGACTCGACCTCAGTAACCTTGCACTACTGTACAGAACTACATAGAGCTTGAGGATATCCTCGAGAAAGCCTGCTCTGTGCAATTTTGGAAAGGAACCAATTAACGGACTCTCAGAACTGCACAAAAGTTTTTCGAGAAATTGATCCGGTCTGTATTGTAGGTTTTAACCCCATACAGAAATTACCTGCATACGAATTCTAAAACATAGAAAAATAAACAATGCGATAGCATAACACATAAAACACATATACACAGAGATTTTCCCACTGGATCCTAAAACTGGGACTACTAGCTTGATTTTTCATTATGCTCCTTTCAATGTTATAATACATATTTATACATGTTGAAGCATCCAATACCATCGAACAAAAACCATCGCATCCAATACCATGGACCGAAAACCATCACGTCCAATACCATGGACCGAAAAACCATCACGTCCAAAAAACATGTGCAAAAATCATGCACAAGACCATAGGTGGGTCCACCCAACCTAACATAGGGTCCAAAATCAAAATTTTCCAAGGTGCTACCCCGGACCCCATAAAGTGGGGTTACGGGTAGCCCTCAAACCCCCTGTTAACTACGTGGAAAGAATATAACACAACCCCACATTCTCCCACTTTATATTTTCTTTCCACAGGGGACCATACGAGAGCTTTGTCATTTTTCCAGCCCTGAAACGCCCATTGTTTCTCTAACCAGGAGAACTTCTCAAAGCTCACAGATTTGTTCAATGCATATATAATATTCTTCAAAGTGTCCACCTTTACGAGTAACACCTTTTTGTCTTCTATCATATCCCTCACAAAGTGATACTGAACATCAATGTGCTTTGTTGTTGAATGATATGCAGGGTTCTTTGCCAAGAAAATTGCACTTTGGCGGTCACAGTCTATCCTTATAGCTTCTTGATATGCAGGGTTCTTTGCCAAGAAAATTGCACTTTAGCAGTCACAGTCTATCCTTATAGCTTCTTGTACTAACCCCATACTTGAACAAAATCTCTGCACCCAAACTGCTTCCTTGCTTGCATGAGTGGCTTCCATGTATTCTGCCTTTGTAGTTGATAGTGCCACTACAGATTGTTTCTTACTCATCCAACTGACTGCACCTCCAAATAGGTTAAACACATACCCACTTGTAGATCTTCTCTAATCCAAATCTCCAGCCCAGTCTGCATCAACAAAGCCATGAATATCCAACACTCTATCCAATCCTGGTCTTCCTTGGTAGCACAAACCACAATCACTAGTGCCATGCAAATACCTGAAAACCTGCTTCACTGTTGTCCAATGGTCCTTTTTTGGTTTTAACATAAACCTGCTCAATACTCCCACTGCATGTGCAATGTCTGGTCTAGTATAGACCACTGCATACATCAGGCTATCAACTGTACTTGCATATGGAACACATGACATATCCTCTTCCTCTTCTAGTGTCTTGGGACATTGTTCAACAAATAACTTTACACCTACAGGAATAGGAACCTTCGCCGATTTACTATCCTGCATATTAAACCTCTACAATATTGTCTCAACATACTTCCTCTGGTTTAACTAGAGCTTCCTCTTTTCCTGATCTCTTTTAATTTCCATGCCCAAAATATAGTTTGCAGCACCAAAATATTTCATGTCGAATTTGGAGGACATTTGGGTCTTCAAATCCTGAATAATTTCTTTATCATTTCCAACCAGCAACATATCATACACATACAAGACCAGATAAATAACACGGTTACCAATTAACTTAAAATACACACAATGATCTTCTTTGCTTCTGGTGAAGCCAAGTCCCCGTATAAATGTATCAAATTTCTAATACCACATCCTTGGTGACTGTTTTAACCCATATAAAAACTTCTTTAACTTGCATACCAGTTATTTCTTACCCTTCACTGCAAAGCCTTCAAGTTGTTTCATGTAGATCTCCACTTCCAGATCCCTGTGAAGAAATTTTGTCTTCACACCCATCTGTTCTACCTCAAAATCAAAAGCAGCAACAACAGATAAGAGTAATCTAATAGAAGCTACCTTGGCAACAAGAAAAAAAATATCACCAAAATCAATTCCTAACACCTGGGGAAAACCTTTTTCTAACAACCGAGCTTTGTATTTCTCCACTTTTCCTTTTGCATTTGTCTTGTTTTTGAACACCCATTTGCTTCCAATGGGTTTCCTTCCAGCCAACAACTCCACCAGATCCCAAGCCTCATTTTTTTGCAAAGATGCCATTTCATCAACCATGGCCTCTTTCTAGAGTTTTCCATCCTCTAAATCCATTGCTTCCTTCACAGTTCTCGGATCATCATCAGTAATAGATAAAGCAAAATTTAAACAGAAAGCAGATGGAGTATACCTTTCTGGCTGCCTTATTTCTCAAACTGATCTTCTTACACCCAGAGTTTGTGGCTCTTTAGCTTCTGATTCCTCCTCTACTGTAGAGTGTCATTCTTCCTCCTTTAGCTCAAACTCTACCTTCTTGGGTTCCTTTGGTTGGACATCATGTTTAATAACATCTTTCACCTCTCTGAACACCACATCTTGGTTGTACACAACCTTCCTTATTACTAGATTCTGTTGAAGCCCCGAAAATTGGGTCTACAACAAGGGGGATACCCACCCGGTCCGGACCTTGGTTGGTAGCTCCTTTTCCGTTTGGTGTGGTGGGTCCGACTAGGGATATGGGACTAGTTTCCCAATTTATGAGTGTGTGTGTGTAGAATTTGATATTTCTGATCTAACAGTTCCTAATTAAGATGCTCTAATTCTAATTTTAATCTAATGACATGCAATTTTATTCTAAGAAAACAGAAATATCTAAGTCTATACTAACTCGGGGTATAATCTTTCTTTTGTGCGATCTAAAATGATTTCAAATAACAATCGGTAATAAATATCATTCAACTGTTATAAGAAAAGAATTCAATATAGATAAACCACTTCACATAAAAATTTAGGTGAAACAGTTGTGAAAACATATTGCACAATAAGCTATTCATACATTAAGCGTAAATAAATAGTTATCACCATACCAAAGTGCCAAATGATAACTCAGGCATTCACACATTAATATATAAACAACTGAACTTGAATATCACTTTAATACAAAAGATAGAAACAGTTAAGAGATAGAAGTACCTTTTATAACTAGTTCTACTCATGAGCTTCAAGCAATAACGATTTATCTATTCTTAATCCAACATCCACTAAGAGTATAGAAGTGCAACATCAGTAGCAGATATCAAATGCAAAAAACAATAAATCCTATTCCATTCATTCATCAAAACCTCCTCGGAGGGTGCAAAAGTGCATGTTCTGAGGACAAGTTTTTGATAAATTTCTATACCCTTCTCTAAATGCATGAGAAGGGTTTAAACACTACTAACTACATCTAAAAATAACTATTTACAAAAATATAGGATACGGTTTAAATGACCGTCCTTTTTCTAGGAAAAAATTAAGCAAAACTATTTCTAAAATTAAATCTAAAACTATCATCTAACTATTTCTGTATCTACTCCTTAACATCACAAGCATTCAACATTTGCATGAGAAGAGTTGGTTGGCTGACTTCAGCCTTTAACTGTGCTGTAAAAAATGGAATCAGCGAGAGCTGTCACCATCTTTTCGACAAAATTAATGATGTATTTGAGTGTCATACACTGACTGTGTGGTTTCAGTTAATACTTTGAGGATATTTCTGACCATTACCGTTGATTTTCGAATTCAAATTTTATTTTTTATCTTTAACATACGTTTTCCGAATTTCTCGAGCATATAGGTAGCTAAGCAATTAGAAGCTTTCCATTTCGAGAAGTTTTATCCAGCAATGCACGATTAGCGCTAAGCGCTAATCGCGCATCAGAAACTGCCTCCGTTTCTTGATCCGAGCTTCCTTGGTGCAATTTTCACCTCTTGCATGCTTTCTTTTAGCAGATGTAAATTTGAAATTTTGTGAAAATAATGATTCCTTAAGTTCTTGACCCTGAGTCCTAAACTGTCTGCTTTTGATGTTAGCGTTGTCCAGTACCCATTTCACCATATCTGTGTAGGGGGAATTTTGGGCCTCGCCGCTAGCCGGTGTAGGAATGAACAAGCTAAATATGCAACTGATGCCTCAGAAGGACCTTGTGAACCTGCAGTAGTCATAAACTCTATTACCTTAGGATTCTCTTCCTCAAGTAGCTTATACATGTCTTCCCAAGTGGAAATACCCGCATCTCTTTTGAATGTTGTGTCTATGTACAAGGGCACATTTCTTTATCTTCAGACTTCGGAGCCTTGCCTTTCTTCCCCATAATTTCCTATATACTGCTTTGTATAGTTCTTTTTTCTTTGTTCCTACAGTTTACAAGTGAGGTGAGAGTAATGATAAAGAATAATGACGGAAAAGCTTTAAATACCGAAGATATGCAAAAATATATCACTTCACGTGAACTGGCTCTTCGATAAACTCAAAACCATATTTCATTAACAACTAGCAACTAACTCATTAGCATTAAAGTGCATAACCAGGTCTTGTTTTATGAAAAAAGTTTCTTCGAATAGTGAGCCAAAAGATTTTGTGATGGAGGGATTTTGCGATTTGGTTTGCAATATCGTAGATCGTTGCATCGCATTATCACAAGATCGCAATATCACATTTTTATTTTTTCATAAGATCACTTTGTCACTCTATCGCGATATCGCAATATCGCATGGTCTCAATACCACATAATTGTTATATGTGCTCATTTCGTGTTAATGTATTTCTTCCGAGATGAGATTTTGTGATATGCGCCATCGCATATCAGCATTTTCTGTGGTTTTCCAGCGGAAGTGCACTTTAAGGCATGCGATGCGATATATATGTTTTTTAATATGTAATCTCGCATCGCAAATTTTAAAGTTTGACTTGTAAGAAGGCATCGTGTTATCCTTTCCGCGATGTGATATTTCTTTAAGGAGTGATTTTATCTTTTCTCATCATGAAACTCAAGCTTTTTAGATTTTTCAAAGGTATTTTCCTAGGTTTATGATGGTAAGTTTTATTAAAAAGGAAATACAAGCACTAATTCATTTTTTTAATTTTTGACTAAGGGTCCCCATTTATTTATTATTAGTAATAACACTAAATAAAAAGGGGGTTGTTGGTGGCCACAAAAATTGGCGATTCACTTGGAAGAACTAGTTATGTCTGTCATTCTTTTGAATTTTCTAAACTTCCAAAACAGAAATTTTTCGAGAAAGTTAAACTTTATTGTAGAAAGATAAAGTACATTATGCTTTAACCTGTCAATGATATTTTGTCTCTTCTATTTTCAAGTTTGATTATTTACTCCCTCAAGCTAGTCCTTGTATCCACATCAGTCATTACTTGGTTTATAAAGATAAAATAAAGCCTTCTCTGTAAATCATTTTTAAATATGCTCATTTGTTGTAGGTAGAGCCTCTGCCGCCAGTAGGTGTTCATAGCCTCGACAGGGTTACCTGTTACCCTGCAATGATCCTGTATCCTACTTAGAGAAACATGCAATTTTCAAAGAGGAATCCATATCCACACTTATTTCTTTCATTTTATTTTTACCCTTAAAGAACAATGTCTTGGTTTGATAGCCAATTCATGACATAGTCATTCACTTGATTTATAACTTTGCTGAACAAGTTGGCTTGTGATAAGACCCCTTGCCTCTTGATTGCAATAATCTTAAGTCATTGCCCTGTTGTGGTATGCAGTATTAGCAAAGTCAGCAAGTTATAATATCTGTGATTATGATAAGCCGGCTCGTGATGAGACCTCTCACTCTTTAAGATAAAGTGTATCGTTGGATTGTTTCTCTGAAAGTTGTAATTTCCTAAGTAGGGAGGAAGTCATTGTTTCCTTAAGATAGCTCTAGACGATAATAGTAGAGTTTTTTGGAAAGAACTTCTCTACAGAGAAGCTTTGTTTTGTTATTGATACCTTTCATTGCACTGATATAAAACAATTTCTCACTAAAGGTCGTTTTCATCAAATTTTATGAAGTTAAAACTAGTATCATTTCTAGGCTAAAGTCTTTAACTGTATCTTTCAATAATAAAGATCAATTTTCTAAAATATTTGCTATTTATACAAGCGAAAAATCAAAATTTGAAAGAGAATTAGTGTCTTTTTTGTAAATCCCTAATGTAACCATTCACAACTGGTTTTATTATGAAAACAAAAATCTAATTTACAAAATAGAAGAATGATCTTCTAAGGAAAATATTTCTTGAGAATTTGACCATTAACAGGCAAAGAATCTCTCTTTCCTGTTAAATCCTACAATATAAAAGTGGAAAGACCTATGACTTCAATGATTTGGAAAGGGCTAAGCCACATTCATTGAAACTTTGTATGTTTCCCCTTTTCTTCATGGGCTTTGTCCCATTTTAAAACTAGATCTCATAGCTAAAAATCTTTTCTGGTCATCATGTTTGAATCAAAAGAGGATTTCACTAATGCTTGGTGATGAGCGTGAGTTCTTTTGGCATGTTCTCGTTGTTCTTCTAACTTAATTATTTCCATTTTCCTTAGCTGTAAGGAGGAAGTGGTACTTCATCAATATATTGAACTAAAGACAGAGAAGGAATTTCTAAATGAGTAGGAAGAATCACTTCTTTTCCATAAACTAAATTGAATGGAGAAGTGTCAATGGAGGCTTTCTGTGTTATTTGATCTGCCCATAAAACATATATTAAATACTTATGCCAATTTTTATGATTTTGGTCAACTGTTCGTTTGATAATCCTGATTAGGTTTTTATTTGTCGATTCAGCTAACCCATTCCCCTATGGATAGTATTTGGCAGAATATTTAAGTTTGAAACCTCTTTTAAGTGCAAATTCAGTCATTGCGTTTCTAGAAAACTATGATGCATTGCCAAACATTAAAGCGGAAGGAAACCCAAACCTGGTGATTATAAATTGATCTATGAGCTCAATGATATGTTCAACATTAGCCGTCTTGAGAGGAATTGCTTCTACCCTTTTAGTAAAGTAATCTGTTGCTGTAAGGATATATCTGTGCTGTTTAGAAGAATGAGGAACAATCTCACCTATTATGTCCAATCCCCACTGATCGAAAGGTTGTTCAATGTTAACTAGCTGTAGTGGCAAGGATGTTTCTTTGTCTCCCAGCAGCAGTTTGGCAGACTTGACATTTCCTCACGTAATTGTGCGAGTCTTTGAATAATGTGGGCCAGTAATAGCCTGCGCATAAGATCTTATGTGCAGTAGCATTTCCAACATAGTGTCCGCCTGCTGGCCCATCGTGGAGTTACTGCAAAACTTTTTTAGCTTCAAATTCCTCAAGACATCTAAGAAGAACAGAATCATAATTTATTCTAAAAAGAACATCGTTCAGGAATTGATATTGTTTGGCTTTCAATCTTAGAGCTCTTTTCTTGGTGTGATCGAGGTGTGAAGGAGCATATCCATTCTTTAGATAATAAATGATATCAGCATATAATGACTCATTATCTTTTAGGCTTACCTCATACATTTGTATGTCTACAGATGGAATTTCAGATATAAGCAATGCTCCGACCAGCATTTTGCAAAAGCCTTGACCTTTTACAATACTTTCTGGTTTGATTTCTACATCATATTCCTATAAGGCAGTAACCCAATTGGCTCTTTTCTCACCCACATCTTTTTGTACTAAAAGATTTCTTACCACTGGAAATGGTACAATGATTTTTGTATGGGTTTTGAGTAGAAAGGGTCTGAAATATTTGATTGCTTTGAAAACAGCGTAAGCCTGTTTCTCCACATATGAATAATTTAATTCAACCCCCTGTAAATTTGAACTGAAAAAAGCAATCGGAGCTTCTGTTTTTTCTTGATTAACTTGAGTGAGTATTGCCGCATATGATCTGTCAGATGCAAATGTATATAAAATAAAAGGCTCTGAAAAATTTTGAGTTGCTAACGATGGAGCATTAATAATTGCTTGCTTGATCATATTGAATGCTTCATATTCATTTTGGCCCCATTTGAAGATTGAGTTCTTTTTTATCATTGCTTGTAAAGGAGACACAATTCTTGAAAAATCTGGAACAAATCTATTTACAAAGTTTATCTGACCAAGGAAAGATTGCATGGCTTTTTTGTTGTGAGGTATGGATATTTCAGAAATCTCTTTGATTATGTCAGGATCAATGTGAATTCCAGATTTTGACACTATGAATCCTAAAAGTTTTCCTTCACTTAATGCAAAAAAGGACTTTTTTGGGTTAAGTGAAATTCCATACCTTAAACAACGTTGGAAGATTTGTTTTAAATCTCTAAGATAGTTGCTTCGTTTCTTGGAATAGGCAGTTATATCATCCAAATAGATTACCATAGATTTATTAATTAAACCTTTGAATGCGATGTCCATGGCTCTCTGAAATGTGGCGCCAGCATTAATCAGGCCAAAGGGCATCTTTTTATATGCGTAGGTGCCCCATTTGGTTCTAAATGTGGTTTTTAATTGATCATCAATATGTACCAACACTTGATTGTATCCTAAAAATCCATCCAAAAAGGACATTAATTCTTACCCCACGACTGCCTATAATATTTGTTCCATAGGAGGTAAAGGAAAATTATCCTTTTCGCAGGCTTTATTAAGATTTCTAAAGTCAATGCAGATTCTAATATCTCCGTTTTTCTTTCTAACAGGAACCATATTGGAAACCCATTTGGAATGTTGAATGGGAAAGATTATTTTGGCTTTCAATAGCTTGTTGAGTTTAGATTTGATCTGGTTTTCTAGATTGGGATGGATTTTTCTCAACTTGTGTTAGACCGGTTTTTCATTGTCTATCATTGGAATAGTATGTTGGATGATGGAAGTGTCATACATTTTAATTTCATCATAGTTCCAAGCAAAAACATTTTTGTATTGTCTCAAAAGACAAATATATGCTAATTTTTCTTCAGGAGTTAGGCCAAGGCCTAGATTGATGTTCTGCGGTTTGGTATCGGTTCCTAGATTTATCAATTCGTAGTTCAAAGTTGAACTTTGGAGTTTCGAATTGGTAGATCTTTTAAACCGATCTTTCAAATCATAAAGTTCTTCTAACTTGACTACCGACATAGGTATATCATTGCTAGTGCTATCTTGTTGTAATTGTCGGTCATGTTGGTCTTCGTCAATTATTTGATTGGTGTAAGATCCTTCAGATGTGAGAAAACTCACGATGTCAGGATCATCGTTGAAAATTCTCCAATTTGTAATGTTATCAGGAACAGAAGGTCTAAAGATTAATTCTATTGAAAATCTATTAGGGCTAAAACCTTCCGAAGGGATAAGTTTGGAAGCTACGTTAGCTAAAAGGTCTGCACTTGCATTCTGGAGTCTGGGAATTGATGAAATATTAAATGCTATAAAGTGTTTAGTCAGATCTTGAACTAAATATTGATAATGTTTTAAATGACCTGATAAACAATGTATAGTATTACGTACCTATTTGATTACAATTTCAGAATCTCTGAAAACTTGAAGGTATTTGACGTCTAATCCGATTGCTTTGTACAACCCTTGGACTAAAGCCTCATATTCTGCGGTATTGTTGGTGCAATCAAATTCGAGTCTGCAAGTTAACATAGTTTTATCTCCTTCTGGACTAACTAGCACGCATCCTACTCCTGTTCCTTCGTTAGATTTAGAACCATAAAAAAAATAATTTCCAAAATAAAGATTTATTTACAGGACTATCTAAAAAATTAATACATTTAGAACTATATGTTCAAGAAAAATTTTCGACTTGGGATAAAACTGAATGTTCTAAATAAGGTGACATATGAGCATTAAAATTCCCTACGAAATAATCTACTAAGTAATTGCCAATACCTATTGTTATATGCTACTAGTTCATTCTCCCCTTCTAGCTCCGTTACTATGTATTTCTAATGTCTTTCTCGTTCAACTTTTATTTGATTAGGCTTACCATTGTAAGGAAGCCACATGTGCAACCAGTCAGTTGCGAAGTATCCATGAAGTTTTTCTAACCAATCTCTGCTAAGAATTAAGCCATAAAATTCTGGAATATCAGCAACTAAAATGTCGATAACTTGACATACCTTTGGGTTGGATGATAGCCTTATGGTAACCTGATTTAATTCACCAATCACTTCGACTTGCGATCGATCTAGCTGGACTATGCGCACAGCAGATTTTTGCGGTTGAATGTTCAAGTTTGTACATACTGACTTTGGTAAAATGTTCGATGAAGCTCCCGAATCCACTAAGCAATTATGCACATTTTTTTTTAATTTCATAAGTAAGAAGAAACGGGGGAGTATGAGATCTCGATCTTCCTCCAATTAATGGGATGTTGTTTGGATCAACTTTGTTAATCGCATTAGTCGGAGGTCTTCCCATATTGTGGGAAGCTTGAGAAATTACAACGGTAGGTAAAGGTGCAACTGGGACAGCATGTAATTCTTTCAAAAGTATCTTTTGCTGGTGTTTTAACTTGCTCAATTCATAAAGGGTGATGTTGGCCCTAGTCTTTTTCATATCTTCTGTAATATTGTACTCCATTTCATCTGAAACGATCAGCGTTTTAGATGGAGTAGATGAATCTGTTTGGACTGGGCTGGTTTGAGTCGCTTTGGGTATCGTTTTCTTGGCTGCGACTTTATCCTTCATCGCCGAGCTTGCGCTCTTTGGTTTAGGGGTAGTTTGAGGAGGATCAAGATGATTTCTACTTCATGTACTAACCGGGAATGCTTCTTGATCTTCTTCTTGTGGGAGGATGAAATCCCACATTCCCTGTAACTCTACAACTTCTTCATCATCAATTTTCCCTTCAGTAGCAATTCCCTCTTCTTCTTCCTCAAATTCAGTGCTTGTAATAACATTGGGGGGCTTTGAATCAGTCGAAGGGTTTCTTTTAAAAGGCCTGTATGGATTTTTTGAAAAGTTTCTGCCACTTGTTCTTAATATTGACCATCTCGTTAGACATAGTCTTCAAAACTTTTTGCAATCCTTCTAAATCGAATGGATCTTTCAATTGTTTTTTCTTGGGATCTTCTTTGAAAGTAACCTTCTTTGATTTCCGCTCTTCTATCGCGGTTTTCTTTTCAAGGGCTATAATATGCTTCTCTACAGCTATTGCTTCTTTCATATTTTCGGCTAAAGTTGTCTTGTTAGCCTTGTCCACGAAGATTGCTATGTTTGATTGTAAAGCAGTGATATACCATTCACTGTGCACTTCTTCGCTGGGCTTGGAAGCAGTAGGAATTTTGTTTCATAGTTTATTGAAACATGAATTGAAATCTTTGATAGGTTCTTTTGACTCAGCCCTAAGGTTTGACAGGTCACTGATTAACGTCGCTGTAGACCTATCATCACCGAATTTAATAAGGAATTGTTCTTGGAAGATGTCCCAACTAGTGATAGATCCAAATGGTAATGAAAAATACCATGATCTGGCTGTTCCCTGAAGAGTCAAAAGAAAAATTTGAACGACAGCATCTTCGTTAGTAACTCCATTAAGATTTATGGATAGCATAGATTTATTAATATGCTCTTCCGCTAGCATGCCTTCTTCAGGATTGAACTTAGGCAGCCATTTTTCAGGATGGGGTGTTAGCTGACTCAAGGGCGCAGGCATTAAGACTACCCCTGGGTTGTTCCATGGAGATTCGGCCATTGTTGATCCACTAACGGAGGGAAGTGTAGAAGATGATCCCTGAGGTTGAGAAGATGAGGATCTAATGACTCTGGATGATTGAGAAGGAGATGTAGAAGTACCAGTAGACTAGTGGACAATGATCTAAAGTGGAGGAGTGGATGGTTGACTTCACGGTGAGGAATTTGAAATGGATGATGATGATGAAAGAGTCTCGCTATCGGACCCTTTAGGTGATGTCCTTGCTCTCTTCCTAGTGGGTAGAGGAAACTCAGTTGGCTGAACACCAAACTTTTCGCTCTTTAATCTGGTCAAAGGATGAGCAGGGTTATATTGCGAAGTCACGTTGCCTTGAGATTTATCAGATCTTGGAGGAGATATATAAAATCGTTGAAGTTTGTGAATTAGAGATTCAACTACAGGAGGTTCAATAGTAGATTATTCTGAAATGTTAGCGTTTTTAGCAGCGGTTGTTGATCCTATGACTTCTGGCTGTGGATTTAAAGATTATAAATGCAATAGAGAAGTCGGGGGAGGTGGTGAGGGCGATTTACTCTCAAAATGGTATTTAGATTTGGAATTACTTGCCATTCACAGTTCAAGGCCCTCCTTCTAGGCCAAATATGTTGAAGCCTCGAAAATCGGGTCCACAACAAGGGTGATACCCACCCAGTCCGAACCTTGGTTGGCAGCTCCTTTTCTGTTTGGTGTGGTGGGTCCGACTAGGGATATGGGACCAATTTCCCAATCTATGAGTATGTGTGTGTAGAATTTGATATTTCTGATCTAACATTTCCTAATTAAGATGCTCTAATTCTAATTTTAATCTAATGACATGCAATTTTATTTTAAGAAAACAGAAGTATCTAAGTCTATACTAACCCGGGGTATAATCTTTCTTCTGTGCGATCTAAAATGATTTTAGATAACAATCGGTAATAAAGATTATTCAACTGTTATAAGAAAAGAATTCAATATAGATAAACCACTTCACATAAAAAGTTAGGCGAAACAGTTGTGAAAACATATCGCACAATGAGTTATTCATACATTAAGCATAAATAAATAGTTATCATCGTACAAAAGTTCCAAATGATAACTCAGGCATTCACACATTAATATATAAACAAATGAACTTGAATATCACTTTAACACAAAAGATAGAAACAGTTAAGAGATAGAAGTACCATTTATAACTAGTTCTACTCATGAGCTTCAAGCAATAATGATTTATCTCTTCTTAATCCAACATCCACTAAGAGTACAAAAGTGCAACATCAGTAGGAGATATCAAATGCAAAAATCAATAAACCTTGTCCCATTCATTCATCAAAACCTCCTCGGAGGGTGCAAAAGTGCATGTTCTGAGGACAAGTTTTTGATAAAATTTTGGACCCTTCTCTAAATGCATGAGAAGGGTTTAAATACTACTAACTACATCTAAAAATAACTATCTACAGAAATATAGGAGACGGTTTAAATGATTGTCGTTTTTGTAGGCAAAAATAAAGCAAAACTATTTCTAAAATTAAATCTAAAACTATCATCTAACTATTTATGTATCTACTCCTTAACATCACAAGCATTCAACATTTGCTTGAAAAGAGTCGGTTGGCTGACTTCAGCCTTTAACTGTGCTGCAAAAAACGGAATCAGCGAGAGTTGTCGCCATCTTTTCGGCATAATTAATGATGTATTTGAGCACCATACACTGACTGTGTGGTTTCACTGAATACTTTGAGGATATTTCTGACCATTGTCTTTGATTTTCGGATTCAGATTTTATTTTTTATCTTTAACATACTTTTTCCGAATTTCTTGAGCATACAGGTAGCTAAGCAATTAGAAGCTTTCGATTTCGAGAACTTTTACCCATCGATGCACGATTAGCACTAGGCGCTAATCGCACATAGGAAACTGCCTCCGTTTCTTGATCCGGGCTTCCTTGGTGCGATTTTCGCCTCTTGCATGCTTTCTTTTAGCGGATGTAAATTTGAAATTTTGTGAAAATAATGATTCCTTAAGTTCTTTGCCCTGAGTCATAAGCTGTCTGCTTTCGATGTTAGCATTGTCTAGTACCCATTTCACCATATCTGTGTAGTGGGGAATTTTGGGCCTCGCCATTAGCCAAGGTAGGAATGAACAAGCTAAATCTGCAACTGATGCCTCTGAAGAACCTTGTGAACCTGCAGTAGTCATAAACTCTATTACCTTAGGATTCTCTTCCTCAAGTAGCTTATACATGTTTTCCCAAGTGGAAATACCTGCGTCTCTTTTGAATGTGGTGTTTGTGTACAAGGGTGCCATTTCTTTATCTTCAGACATCGGAGCCTTGCCTTTCTTCCCCATAATTTCCTGTATATTGCTTTGTATAGTTCTTTGTTCTTTTT
The DNA here is from genome assembly GCA_000404065.3 of Pinus taeda. Taxonomy (NCBI): domain Eukaryota; kingdom Viridiplantae; phylum Streptophyta; class Pinopsida; order Pinales; family Pinaceae; genus Pinus; species Pinus taeda. The sequence continues at coordinate 176,156 of APFE031082294.1, read as the reverse complement.
TCCTGCAATTTACAAGTGAGGTGAGAGTAATGATAAAGAATAATGACAGAATAGCTTTAAATGACAAAGATATGCAAAAATATATCACCTCACGTGAACTGGCTCTTCGATAAACTCAAAACCATATTTCATTAACAACTGGAAACTAACCCATTAATTAGCATTAAAGTGCATAACTAGGTCTTGTTTTATGAAAAAAGTTTTTTCGAATAGTGAGCCGAAATATTTTGCAATGGAGGGATTTTGTGATTTGGTTTGCAATATCGCAAATCGCTGCATCACATTATCGTGAGATCGCAATATCGCAATTTTATTTTTTCATAAGATCGCTTTGCCACTCTATCGCAATATCGCATGGTCACAATACCACATAATCGTTATATGTGCTCATTTCGTGTTAATGTATTTCTTGTGAGATGCGATTTTGCGATATGCGCCATCACATATCGGCGTTTTCTATGGTTTTCCAGTGGAAGTGCACTTTAAGGCATGCGATGCGGTATATATGTTTTTTAATATGTAATCTCGCATCGCAAATCTTAAAGTTTGGCTTGTAAGAAATCATCCTGTTATCCTTTCCGCGATGCAATATTTCTTTAAGGAGTGATTTTATCTTTTCTCATCATGAAACTCAAGCTTTTTCGATTTTTCAAAGGTATTTTCCCAGGTTCATGATGGTAAGTTTTATTAAAAAGGAAATACAAACACTAATTCATTTTTTTAATTTTTGACTAAGGGTCCCCATTTATTTATTATTAGTAATAACACTAAATAAAAATGGGGGTTGTTGGTGGCCACAACATGTTTCAAAGCTTATAACCCTTGAAACCATCCTTCTACCCAGTAAATATGCACTTTTCAGATTTACTATCCAACTTGGTTCGTTTCTCCTTTGGAACATGTACATATGCATCACATCCAAATACCCTCAGATGTGAAAGAGAGGGTTTCTACCAATCCATAACTCTTGTGGAGTCTTATCCTCAAACACTGATGAAGGTGACCTGTTAACAAGGTAACATGCAATATCCACCGCCTTTGCCCAAAATTCTTGTCCTAACCCGGCACCACTAAGCATGCTTCTTGCCCTTTCCGTCAACGTCTTATTCATTCTTTTTGCAACTCGATTTTGCTGAGGTGTATATGGAGTAGTCTTCTGTCATGCTATACCACACTTCTTACAGAAGTCTTCAAATTCCTTACTGAAAAGCTCTCCACCATTATCTATCCTTAGCACCTTTATCTTCTTCTCTGTCTGGTTTTCCACCAGAGCATTGAATTCTTTAAACCTGTAAAAAACTTTAGATTTCTTCCTAAGGAAATATATCCATGTATTCCTTGAGAAGTCATATATAAATGATACATAATACACAGACTTACCCAGTGATGGAACCTTCATAGGTCCAAACACATCACTGTGCACAAGCTCTAATATCTGTTTCACCCTCTTACTGCTAGAGGGGAAACTCACCCGATTCTACTTCCCATATACACAATTTTCACAGAAATCAAAATCCAGAGAGATATTACTCATACCTTCTACCATACCTTTACCATGAAGTATTCGAAGGCCCTTCTCTCAAATATGTCCAAGCCTTTGATGCCACAGCATGGTCCTCTCTCCAGAGATGACTAGATTTTCTGCTCCACTTTCAAGAGCCACAAAACTATTGCACCATCAACAACAGTGCTACCTTGCATCTTGTACAGAGTTCTAGTCCGAACTCCCCACATCAATACCAGTGCTCCCCGAACCATCTTGTAGGTATCCTTCTCGAACACTGTTTTTACACCTGCATCCTCCAACTTACTTATAGAAATCAGATTTCTGGCCAATGCAAGAATATGTAGAACACCCGGAAGTGTTCGAACCCTTCCACCTTGCAACTTCAACTTTACTTTTCTCCGACCAATGGTTCTAGCCTTCCTATCATCCCCCAAGAAGACATCACCACCACCATATTTCTCATACTCGTAGAACCACTCTCTATGGGGAGTGAAGTGAAAGGATGCACCTGATTCAATCAACCATGCCTCATGATCTACATGTGTACTTGAAGAAGCCAAGTACACATCCCCACCTTCATCTGAGGTGGTTTTTGCCTTTCTAGAAGGACCATCATTAGATCCATTTCCTTTATCAGGAGCTTTAGATTTGCAGTCCCTTTTGAAGTGCCCTTCCTTTTCACATTTCCAGCACACCACGTTTACAGGTTTTCTTGGAGATTTAGATCTCCCTCTAGATTTAGATCTCCCACTCGATGACTTATTTTTGTTTCTGTTCTAGGACTCTCCTCATACAGACAAGGCATCACCATTCTGGCTCTTCATATTTTTCTGTCTCATCTCCTCCATTAGCAAGAATGAAACTATTTCATCAAAATCCAACGCAGTTGCATTGCTACCTATTGCAATAACCAGACTATACCACGAATCTGGTAGAGAACACAACAAACTGATGCACTTATCTTTGTCTGAAATTTTAATATCAACAGATGCTAACTAACTTACCACAGTATTAAAGACATTCAGATGCTCTGTTAGGCCCCTATACTACTAGTGTAACCCCTTATTGTTATTAGTACAACCCCCTTATTATATTGATGTACCCATGTAGTGCCCATATTGTCACTATTGTGCCCCATAGAAGCCCACTATTGTTATTATTGTGCCCTTACATTATTATTGTTATGTCGGCTCTGATTACATTATGACCCCTTAGACTCCTATATATAGAAAGGAGGTATTTTCATTTGTATCATCCAAGAATTGTTCGTTTATGTAATTTAAAGGAGGTTTACCCCTCGAAGAGGCTGAATTCTACGTCGTTGATCTATCTTTTCTATCTTTTCTTGAGCTGGTTTCATAACATTTGGTATCAAAGCTTTGGATTCTAGGGTTTCGCTGCTGTAAACAAGTCATCGTGGAATTTTTTCTATAACGTTCTTTCTGTGACGTTTAAGAAGTCACAAAAAAAACCCATTTGAGAAGACTTGGCGCTGAACATTGGGTCCAAATTTCAGAGCGTTTCGCGGGATATTTTCGGAGATATGATCTGAGGAAGTTGGCATTTTTGCAGACTCCTGAATTACACTCAAAACAGGTGACCTGGGGAAAATCGTCATAACGTTATTTCTGAGCATCGGATTGAAATTTCGTATGAAGGTACAGAAAGAGGACGGACTGTTGTTTTCATTTATATATTTTTCAGAGTCAAAGGTTGAAACAGTGACACGTGGCACGTCGTACAAGTTCGCTCTACTAAATTAGTCTATAATCAGGTCACTGTGAGATATTTGGCATAACTCTTCATTGGAGAATCCAATTGGGGTTAGAATGGTGGCATTGGAAAGAGGACACAGAGGACTACTACAGGTCGTAATTTCAGAACTTAAAGATCTGAAAGTACAGAGTTACAGTCATTTCAAAATCGTGCTCCTAAAATCAAGAAAAAGCAAGATGAAGAAGTTTGATGGCAAGGATCCGGTAAATTGGATACGTCAGATGGAGCAATATTTTGATCTACATGGTGTACAACTGTTACAAAAGGTATGTATTGCATCTTCATATTTAGAACTGGATCAATTTTTTTGGTATAAAGGGCTTTGTTCTCGTAAA